>MDKJ01029401.1:0-73220 GCA_005239525.1 Nicotiana knightiana
ATTTCGGAAGTTGGAGTAGGTTCTTAGTTTCATTTTGACGTGTGTGCAAAATTTGAGGTCATTGAGACGTGGTTTGATAGGTTTCAGCGTCGTTGGCGAATTTTGGAAGTTTAGAAGTTCTTAGGCTTGAATTCGAGGTTGATTTGGTGTTGTTTTGGGTGTTCCGGAGGTTCAACTATGTTCGGGTAGTGATATATGACTTGCTGGAATTATTGGTTGAAGTCCCTAGGGCCTCCGGTGAGTTTCAGATAGGTTTGGGTTGTGTTGCGCTCGTTTTTCTTATGTTTCGACGTCATTTCTTCAAGCATAAATGATATCATATTGAACATATGAGCTCCGATTTCTTTTTTTATTGAAGCATTAGATCCGCATCGTAAATTTTGTACTCTTAACAAAAACAATCGTCAAATTTGGACATCGTATGAGGATTGTATGGTCATTTTACTAAGAATTAGGTTGCCAGATTTTTTTTAGATTAATTACAAAATTGCCACTGACGGCATATTAAAAATCTGCACTATTTGCAAATATTAAAACAAACATATCTACTTCATTATAAGGTCAAATTGAGTGATTCAAAAGCCTAAATTGAGTAGAATTTCACAAGAAATCCAATGGAGGCATACAAAGAGACTTTTAGGATTGTTTGGCATGAGAAACGAGGCAGATAGATTGTAGAAAAATATATAAAACAAGAGTTTGTTCATTCGGTCATATATTGAGTTGGGGAGCTCGAATTTAGGCGATTTTGGAGGCGATTTACACCATATAGATTGGGGTAAGTGTTCTCTACTCGGTTTTGGTTCTATTTCATGATTCCATCTTCGTTTTTGGGATTTGATTGATGATTTGAAAGATAAATTGAGGGAGTTAGGGCTTGAGTTTTGGAGAGTTTTAGATAGGGATTGGAGGGACCAAACGGAGTCCGATTTTGATAAATTTTATATGGTTAGACTCGGGAGAGGACGAGGATTACAATTATGCCATTTTCGACAGATTTCAAAACGTGGGCTTAGGGGCCGAGTTTTGGCTGATTTCGGAATTTTGGCATATTTTATAGTTTTTATTGTGAAATTCTATTCATTAGCCCATGTTGATGGTATTAATCTGATTATGGTTAGTTTTGGAGCTTTTCGAGATCGAGTCCAGAGACGTGGGCATCCCGGAGTAGGATTTTACGATGTTAAGGCATGTAAAAGTTTTAACTCTGGCCTTGAGGGTACAAACCCGGAGATTCGATATCATGTGATGGTGTGGAAGTGATACCATAGCGCATGAGCTGTCCGTGTAGCACGTGAGCTGTCCGTACGGATCCAGGTAATTGATATCGTTGCGCGTGAGCTATCCGCGTAGTACGTGAGCTATCTGTGTGGATCTAGATAATTGATATTTTAGTGCGTAAGTTGTCCGCATAGCACGTGAGATGTCTGTGCGGATCCAGGTATTGATATGGTAGCACGTGAGTTGTCCGTGCTTAGCGCATAGTGTTGAGTACTAAGTGTGAGTGATGAGTACTAGAGTGACACTGATGTGAGGTAATATTCACTTTTGTTGTTGTTATTGTTGTTGTTGTTGTTGTTGTATTATCTGTTAAATTTCTTTGTGGCATTTACTAAGTTATGGGAATTTACCTGTTTATTTATGTTATTGATAAATTATGAAAAAAAAAAAATAATTGGTTTGTTTTGCTTAGCTCGTCAGTAATACTTAGTTCCTTAGTTATTTTTGTTATTACTAAGTCGGTTGTACTCATACTACACCCTGCATTTTATGTGCAGATCCAGGTGAGCTGGAACGCGGCGATCATTGCTCTTAGGCCGGCTATCTGCGGATATTGCAAGGTAGCTGCCAGTATCTGCAGGACCTTGTCACTCCTTCTACCATTTATTGTTTTAGACAGTACTATATTTTAGTTTAGACTTTTAGACGCTCGTGACTTAGTGACACCCTGATATTTGGGGCTAGCTTCCGTATTTTTATATTAATTATATTTAGAATCGATTTAGTGTATGAGAAATTTAAATGTTGATATTGTTTTATTAATTTCACATAATGGATTTAGTAGTAATTTTTGAAATAGGCTTGCCTAGTAACACGTTAGGCGCCATCACGACCATGTTTGGATTCTGGGTTGTGACAAGGTAGTATCAGAGGCTAGGTTACATAGGTATCACGAGTCAAGAGCTTGTTTAGTAGAGTCTTGCGGATCAGTATGGAGATGTCTGTACTTATCTTCGAGAGGTTGCATAACCTTTAGGAAAACTTCTAATTCTTGAATTCTTATCGTGCATAATTTATTCAGCTGGAAGCGTAACTCTTTGAATTCCTTCCACGCATTCGTTTGTGCACAGGAACGCCCAGTATCAATTATGCATCGACAGATTGTGATTCCTTGGATGAGGTGCGAGATGTGATTTTTGTGTGTTGATGCTGGGCCAGTCTGGATGACTTGAGGCTGGGTTTTTGGCTGTAGCTTGAGCACTGAGGTGTTGATTGTGTGAGCGCGTGCTTGTGGACTTATATGTCCGGTCGTGTCCCTATTAGTGGAAATGATGGCTGGAGGGATACTGATGAGTATGATGTGACCGCGAGATGAATTCATATGATTTGAATGTGACGAGAAAGTATTGTTGAAAGTTTCACCTAATTGAGACTCGATGTATGTTTCTAGACTTGTTCGAGGACGAATGTTTGTTTAAGGGGGGGGGGGATGTAAAAATCCGGCTTGTCGTTCTGAGAGTTATAGCCTCGTTTCCTCCATTATGCTTCTTTATGTATTGTTCAGTTATGTTGAGTTGTATCGAGTTAATAGGCTTGGGTCCGGAGTAGTCTTGGAGTGAAATGAGACACTTAGTCTCTTAGTTAGAAAGCTAAGTTAAAAAAGTCAACCAAAAGTTGACTTATGATTAAACGAACTCGGATTTGGATTTTCATGTTTCGGTTAACTTCGTTGGGTGATTATACACATAGGAATGTGTCCGGAATGTAATTTGGAGGTCCGTGGTAGAATTAGGCTTGAATTGGCGAAAGTTGGCAATTTGGCGATTTTGGTTGACAGTGGAAAAATTAGGTATCGGGGTCGGAATAAAATTTCGGAAGTTGGAGTAGGTTCTTAGTTTCATTTTGACGTGTGTGCAAAATTTGAGGTCATTCAGACGTGGTTTGATAGGTTTCAGCGTCGTTGGCGAATTTTTGAAGTTTAGAAGTTCTTAGGCTTGAATTCGAGGTTGATTTGGTGTTGTTTTGGGTTTTCCGGAGGTTCAACTATCTTCGGGTAGTGATATATGACTTGCTGGAATTATTGGTTGAAGTCCCTAGGGCCTCCGGTGAGTTTCAGATAGGTTTGGGTTGTGTTGCGCTCGTTTTTCTTATGTTTCGACGTCATTTCTTCAAGCATAAATGATATCATATTGAACATATGAGCTCCGGTTTCTTTTTTTATTAAAGCATTAGATCCGCATCGTAAATTTTGAACTCTTAACAATCGTCTAATTTGGACATCGTATGAGGATTGTATGGTCATTTTACTAAGAATTAGGTTGCCAAATTTTTTTTAGATTAATTACAAAATTGCCACTGACGGCATATTAAAAATCTGCACTATTTCCAAATATTGAAACAAACATATCTACTTCATTATAAGGTCAAATTGAGTGATTCAAAAGCCTAAATTGAGTAGAATTTCACAAGAAATCCAATGGAGGCATACAAAGAGACTTTTAGGATTGTTTGGCATGAGAAACGAGGCAGATAGATTGTAGAAAAATATATAAAACAAGAGTTTGTTCATTCGGTCATATTTTGAGTTGGGGAGCTCGAATTTGGGCGATTTTGGAGGCGATTTACACCATATGGATTGGGGTAAGTGTTCTATACTCGGTTTATGTTCTATTTCATGATTCCATCTTCGTTTTTGGGATTTGATTGATGATTTGAAAGATAAATTGAGGGAGTTAGGGCTTGAGTTTTGGAGAGTTTTAGGTAGGGATTTGAGGGACCAAACGGAGTCCGATTTTGATAAATTTTATATGGTTAGACTCGGGACAGGACGAGGATTACAATTATGCCATTTTCGACAGATTTCAAGACGTGGGCTCAGAGGCCGAGTTTTGGCTGATTTCGGAATTTTGGCATATTTTATTGTTTTTATTGTGAAATTCTATTCATTAGCCCATGTTGATGGTATTAATCTGATTATGGTTAGATTTGGAGCTTTTCGAGATCGAGTCCAGAGACGTGGGCATCCCGGAGTAGGATTTTACGATGTTAAGGCATGTAACAGTTTTAAATCTGGCCTTGAGGGTACAAACCCGGATATTCGATATCATGTGATGGTGTGTAAGTGATACCCATTCTAGGTGACTGGCGTGTATGTGTACACCACGAGGGATTGAGACTTGGTCCATCCCGTGAGGCTGTGAGGCTTAATTTCTATTATTTGTGGTCATGTGTTTACTTGTTGTTGAACTTGTTTGCCTTCATGTAAGAGATCATGTTTAGGTTTTATTTATGCTCATGTTATTTGTACTCAGTCATACAAATTATTGTTCATATTTACCTCATTCTCTATTATTGTGTTGATATGTTGTGATACTTGATGTGGGCTATGTCCCCTTATTTGTTGATGATCGTGAGGCTGGTGAGGTATATGATTGAGTAAGGCCGAGGGCCTGGTTGTGAGGATATTAATACCATAGCGCATGAGCTGTCCGTGTAGCACGTGAGTTGTCCGTACGGATCCAGGTAATTGATATCGTAGCGCGTGAGCTATCCGCGTAGTACGTGAGCTATCTGTGTGGATCTAGGTAATTGATATTGTAGCGCGTGAGCTGTCCGCATAGCACGTGAGATGTCTGTGCGGATCCAGGTATTGATATGGTAGCACGTGAGTTGTCCGTGCTTAGCGCATAGTGTTGAGTACTAAGTGTGAGTGATGAGTACTGGAGTGACACTGATGTGAGCTCATATTCACTTTTGTTGTTGTTGTTGTTGTGGTTGTTGTTGTTGTTGTATTATCTGTTAAATTTCTTTGTGGCATTTACTAAGTTATGGGAATTTACCTGCTTATTTATGTTATTGATAAATTATGAAAAAAATAAATAAATAATTGGATTGTTTTGCTTATCTCGTCACTAATACTTAGTTCCTTAGTTATTTCTGTTATTACTAAGTCGGTTGTACTCATAGTACACCCTACATTTTATGTGCAGATCCAGGTGAGCTGGAACGCGGCGATCGTTGATCTCAGGCCGGCTATCTGCGGATATTGAAGGTAGCTGCCAGTGTCTGCAGACCTTGTCACTCCTTCTACCATTTATTGTTTTAGACAATACTATATTTTAGTTTATATTTTTAGACGCTCGTGACTTAGTGACACCCTGATATTTGGGGCTAGCTTCCGTATTTTTATATTAATTATATTTAGAATCGATTTAGTTTATGAGAAATTTAAATGTTGATATTGTTTTATTAATTTCACATAATGGATTTAGTAGTAATTTTTGAAATAGGCTTGCCTAGTAACACGATAGGCGCTATCACGACCATGTTTGGATTCTGGGTTGTGACAAGGGAGTATCAGAGGCTAGGTTACATAGGTCTCACGAGTCAAGAGCGGGTTTAGCAGAGTCTTGCGGATCAGTATGGAGATGGATGTACTTATCTTCGAGAGGTTGCAGAACCTTTAGGAATACTTCTAATTCTTGAATTCTTATCATGCATAATTTATTCAGCTGGAAGCGTAACTCTTTGAATTCCTTCCACGCATTCGTTTATGCACATGAACGCCCAGTATCAATTATGCATCGACAGATTGTGATTCCTTGGATGAGGTGCGAGATGTGATTTTTGTGTGTTGATGTTGGGCCAGTCTGGACGACTTGAGGCTGGGTTTTTGACTGTAGCTTGAGCACTGAGGTGTTTACTGTGTGAGCGCGTGCTTGTGGACTTATATGTCCGGTCGTGTCCCTATTAGTGGAAATGATGGCTGGATGGATACTGATGAGTATGATGTGACCGCGAAATGAATTCATATGATTTGAATGTGACGAGAAGGTACTGTTGAAAGTTTCACCTAATTGAGACTCCATGTATGTTTCTAGACTTCTTCGAGGACGAACGTTTGTTTAAAGGGGGGGGGATGTAACAATCCGGCTTGTCGTTCTGAGAGTTATAGCCTCGTTCCTCCATTATGCTTCTTTATGTATTGTTCAGTTATGTTGAGTTGTATCGAGTTGATAGGCTTGGGTCCGGAGTAGTCTTGGAGTGAAATGAGACACTTAGTCTCTTAGTTAGAAAGCTAAGTTAGAAAAGTCAACTAAAAGTTGACTTATGAGTAAACGAACTCGGATTTTGGATTTTCATGATTCGGTTAGCTTCGTTGGGTGATTTTACACATAGGAGTGTGTCCGGAATGTAATTTGGAGGTCCGTGGTAGAATTAGGCTTGAATTGGCGAAAGTTGGAAATTTGGCGATTTTGGTTGACAATGGAAAAATTAGGTATCGGGGTCGGAATAAAATTTCGGAAGTTGGAGTAGGTTCTTAGTTTCATTTGTGACATGTGTGTAAAATTTGAGGTCATTCAGACGTGGTTTGATAGATTTCAGTGTCGTTGGCGAATTTTGGAAGTTTAGAAGTTCTTAAGCTTGAATTCGAGGTTGATTTGGTGTTGTTTTGGGTGTTCCGGAGGTTCAACTATGTTCGGGTAGTGATATATGACTTGCTGGAATTATTGGTTGAAGTCCCTAGGGCCTCCGGTGAGTTTCAGATAGGTTTGGGTTGTGTTGCGCTCGTTTTTCTTATGTTTCGACGTCGTTTCTTCAAGCATAAATAATATCATATTGAACATATGAGCTCCGATTTCTTTTTTTATTGAAGCATTAGATCCGCATCGTAAATTTTGAACTCTTAACAAAAAGAATCGTCAAATTTGGACATCGTATGAGGATTGTATGGTCATTTTACTAAGAATTAGGTTGCCATATTTTTTTTAGATTAATTACGAAATTGGTACTGACGGCGTATTAAAAATCTGCACTATTTGCAAATATTGAAACAAACATATCTACTTCATTATAAGGTCAAATTGAGTGATTCAAAAGCCTAACCTGACTAGAATTTCATAAGGAATTCATTGGAGGCATAAAAAGTGAGTTTCAGGATTGTTTGGCATGAGAAACCAGACAGAATAGCTGGTAGAAAAATATATAAAACAAGGGTTTGTTCATTCGGTCATATTTTGAGTTGGGGAGCTCCGATTTGGGCGATTTAGGAGGAGATTTTCACCATTTAGATTGGGATAAGTTTTCTCTACTCGTTTTGGTTATATTTCATGATACCAAATTCATTTTTGGGATTTTATTGGTGATTTCAAAGTGAAAAGGTGTTAGGGCTTGAGTTTTTGAGAGTTTTAGGTAGGGATTTGAGGGACCAAACAGAGTCCGATTTTGATAAATTTTATATGGTTAAACTCAAGAGAGGACGAGGATTACTTCTCTACCATTTTTGACTGATTTTGAGACGTGGGTCCGGGGGCCGGGTTTTGGCCGATTTCAGATTTTTTGCATATTTTGTAGTTTATATTGTGAGATTCGATTCGTTAGACCATGTTGATGGTTAGATTTGGAGCTTTTCAAGATCGAGTCAAGAGACGAGGGCCTCCTGGAGTAGGATTTTATGTTGTTAAGGTAAGTAACAGTTTTAACTCTGGCCTTGAGGGTATACACCCGGAGATTCGATATCATGTGATTGTGTGGAAGTGATACTCATGCTAGGTGACGGACGTGTGGGTGTGCACCGCGAGGAATTGAGACTTGGTCCATCCCGTGATGCTTAATGCCTATTATATGTGGTCATATGTTCACTTGTTGCTGGACTTGTTTGCCTTCTTGTTAGAGATTATGTTTAGGTTTTATTCATCCTCACATTATTTGTACTCAGTCATATAAATTATTGTTCATGTTTACCTCTGTCTCTATTATTGTGCTGATATGATGTGATACATGATGTTGGTTGTGTCCCCTTATTTGTTGATGATGGTGAAGCTAGTGAGGTATATGATTGAGTAAGGCCGAGGGCCTGGTCGTGAGGATATTAATACCATAGCGCATGAGCTGTCCGCGTACCACGTGAGCTGTCCGTGCGGATCCAGGTAATTGATATTGTAGCACGTGAGTTGTCTGCGTAGCACGTGAGCTGTCTGTGCGGATCCATGTAATTCATATTATAGCGCGTGAGCTGTCCACGTAGTACGTGAGCTGTCCATGCGGATCCAGGTACTGTTATGGTAGCATGTGAGTTGTCCGTGCTTAGCATAGAGTGTTAAGTGCTGAGTGTGAGTGATGGGTACTAGAGTGACACTACTGTGAGGTCGTATTCACTTTTGTTGTTGTTGTATTATCTGTTAAATTTCTTTGTGACATTTACTAAGTTATGGGAATTTACCTGTTTATTTATGTTATTGATAAATTATGAAAAATAAATAAATAAATAATTGGACTGTTTTCCTTAGCTCGTCACTGTTGCTCAGTTCCTTAGTTATTTTTGTTACTAATGAGTCGATTGTACTAATACTACACCCTGCACTTTATGTGCAGATCCAGGTGAGTTGGAGCGCGGCGATCGTTGATCTTAGGTCAACTATCTGTGGAGATTGCAAGGTAGCTGCCAGCGTCCACAGGACCTTGTCAGTCCTTCTACCATTTATTCTTTAGACAGTACTATATTTCAGTTCATAGTTTTAGACGCTCGTGACTTAGTGACAACCCGATGTTTGGGGCTAGCTTCCGTATTTTTATATTAATTATATTTATAATCGATTTAGTTTATGAAAAATTTAAATGTTGATATTGTTTTATTAATTTCATATAATGGATTTAGTAGTAATTTTTGAAATAGGCTTACCTAGTAACACGATATGCGCTGTCACGACCATTTTTGGATTCTGGGTCGTGACACTTTGAATGAATTCTTGTTTTTCTACCATGTCTATGTGGAGCTAAAATTTGCTGTCTAGGGTTGTGGTGTTCATGAATATTGAAGATTATTAATTACATTACCATTAATTCAAGTTATCATCTTTAGTTGTTTCTCTAATTCTGTGCATAATTGCTTAATTATTTTGCCAGCAATTGAGTTCTACTTACTATCTATGTTATTCTTGGGAATTTAGATTAGAGTAGAATTAGAGAGAGCTTGTTTCTAAACCCGTGGCCCGGGAAAAGATTCCGCGATTAGGATAGGAATATACCTAGCAGGCAAGGAAGTTTTTGGCAAGGTTCTTTCCATCAGGAAAAACTGCAAAGATTAGAAGTGAGATAGCCGCCTTCAAACAAAAAGCGGGGGAGTCCTTATACATAGCTTGGGAGAGGTTTAAGGGGCTTCTTAGATAGTGTCCTCATCACAATCAGAAAAATGAACTGTTAGCTCACACTTTCATAGAAGGGCTACATTCTGAGAAAAAAGATTGTGGTAGATGTTGCAGCTAGAGGTCAAGTATTGGAAAAAATCTTTGATGAGATTTATGCATATTGAACAAATTCTATAAAGCAATCTTGATTGGCAAGGAGAGATGGGTAGACACACAGTGCAGAATTCTGCAGGGGTTCTCGAGTTAGATGTATTCTCTGCATTATCAGCGCAGATTTCCACACTGACCAACCAAGTCAATCAGATGACCTTAGTTACTAACAAGCAACAAGCCCAGACAGTGCAACAAGTTCAAATATTTTGTGAAGTCTGTGGAGAGGGTCACATGAGCAACCTATGCCCAGCAAATCCAGAGTCTATGTATTTTGTGGGTAAAGCTAATCGAGGCCAGACAAACCAATATGGGGACACTTACAATCCTAACTGGATGAACCAGCCAAACTTCTCTTGGGGTGGAAATCAAGGTGCTCAGAATCAGTATAGGCCAAAAGCACCTCAACAACAACATAGACCACCTCAGGCTGAACAACATGCAAACTCAACAAGTCACCTTGAGGAAATGATGAAGAAACTGATGGCTGACCAGCAGGCCTACACAGTAGAGATGATGAAGAAAGTGATGGCTGGCCAGCAGACCCAAGCCGCAACAATGAGAATTTTGGAGCGCCAATTGGGACAACATGCCAGTGCCTAAAATACTCGATCAACTGGGACTCTTCCTAGTGATACCGATCCTAATCCTAAAGCTCAAGTCAACGTGGTAACCTTGAGAAATGGAAGAGCATTAGAAGAAATTTCAAAGAAAAAGAAGTATACGGCTAGTCCAGAAGGAGAATTGGTTCCAAAGACAGTTGAAGAGAATGGGAAAGAGAGAAAAGGATCAAAGCCAGTAATTGTGAAAAGGCCACCACCTCAGTTTCCACAAAGACTGCAGAAGCAAAAAGATGATGCTAAGTATAAGAAATTCTTAGATATTTTGAGCCAAGCACGTGTGAATTTGCCTTTGGTGGAAATTTTGTAGGAAGTGTCTAAGTATGCAAGGTATCTCATAGATATTGTGGCAAACAAATGAATACATACAAAGTTTGAAATAGTTTCACTTTTTGATAAGTGCACTGCTAGAGTTCAGAGTAAACTTCCTCCTAAGTAAAAGGATCCTGGGAGTTTCACAATTCCTTTGTCTCTTGGAAAAACAAGAAGTAGGTAGAGCCCTTTGTGATTTAGGGGCTAGTATAAATTTGATGACATCCTCTTTGTTCAAGCTACTCAGATTGGGGGTGCTTGGACCTACTACAATCACTTTACAGTTAGCATCACTAGTTATGCCAGAAGAAATTATTGAGGATGTGTTAGTTCGAGTGGGAAAGTTTATTCTTCTTGCTGATTTTATTGTTCTTGATTACGAGGCAGATGATGAAGTGCGCATTATTTTGGGGCGGCCATTTTTAGCTACTGTTGAAGAGATTATTGATGTGAGGGGAGGGAAGTTAAAGGTGAGAGTTGACGATGAGGAAGTTACTTTTAATGTGTACAAGGCACTTACGCTCCCTAAGCATTATGAGGACTTGTGCATGATTACTGTGGTCGAATTGAAGGGCATAGAGCAGAGTCCTTATGTGAATTATAGTGATCCATATGGAACAACTATTTTAAAGGAGGTGGTGTTGCAAGTTGAGTGTGTAAACATGATTGAGAAAAGAGCCAGAGATGAAAGAGGAGACCTTCTGAGAGCATGAAAAAAGGCTAGACTTCTTGGGAGAAAGAAGAAGAGAATGCGCCCAACCTGAGCAGAGTAGAAGAGTCATGCCACGACTATAAATAAGCCTCTTGTTGGGAGGCACTCCAATCTCTATTTTATTTAGTTAGTTAGTTATAGTGTCAAGTTTTGTGTTTTTTTTTGTTTTGCCGAGTAGGGGAAGTCTGATTACCCGAAGTTGAAGCCAAGGAGCATGTTTGAGCTTAAGTATGGGGTCGTCCCGACCTTTAATATTGAGGATCATGTCCGAACTAGGACCGAGAGGGCCTTAGGGAGTATTTCTCACCCTTGTTTTAATATTTTTCTTTGTGATCATGCATCGAGGACTATGCATAATATAAGTGTGGGGTGGAGAGACTACTTTCTGAAGTGTAATTGTATAAAACTATTTTTTATTAGTTTTTCTTTTAGAACTCATAGTATACTTAGTCTAGGTTCTCAAAATAAATAAATAAATGAAAATTAAAAAAATCAGAAAAAGCTCAGATTTTTCTCGACGATAGATATTTTGGAAAATTTTCTTGAGGGATAAAGTTCGATTATAAACACCAAAAAAGATTTTGTTTTGGTTAGTTAAGTAGTATCCCTTGGTTTTTCTTGGGCACCAGTTATTTTCCAAGGGTGTAGCTCAAACCGGGTACTTTATTTTTTTTTTAGGAGTAGGTTTGGAACAAACTGAGTTTCTTTGAGATACTCATTGATGTGGTTGAAGTTGGCACATTAGGATATGACATACATTCTATATTCAAGTGCATATGGTTTGAATTGTGACATCTAAGTAAAGTAATTAGCCTATTTTGTGACGCCTGTTCTCAGTTGTTTGATTTGTATGCCACATAGTGCAATATTGCTTAAACTTTTCAATTATATGTGTTTGCTTGACTTGAGAGTTGAACAAAATCGTTTTGATTGAGTCATGTGAAATCTGTGTGTGAGGAATTGTGATTCTCTGTGCTATCATGTGTAGTCTAGAACTTGCTCTGTGTGTTAATCGAAGTGAAATTGTTAAGTTGTGCTAGTCTAGGAGATGAAGTAGGCGTTTCTTACTTGATCATAGATGTGTGTGTCACAGAAAAATAAAATTTTTCGTTCCTAGTCCTTTTGAGCCTATGTACCTTTCCTTTGGCAATCACATTACAAACCATACCCCTAGTTTGTTCTTAATTTGAGATTGTTGAACCTTTATCTCATAAAGCACATAGTCGCTAAAGGAAGTAAAGTGAGAGATTTAGGGAGTTTTGAGTGGAACCATGGAAGGACCCTTTGGTGCACTAAAGTTGACATCAAAAGTCACTAGCCGATGAACAATAATGTATGTAGCGTGTGAAGAAAAAAAAAACAAAAAGAGATAGAAAAAGAAAAATTGCACGAAAAGAAAAAAAATGATAGTCAAAGTGTAGAAAAACACACACCTCCTAATTTTACTAATTTGTGATAGTGGGAGTATAGAAGTGCTTAATGAAGAAAGGGCTATGTTGTATATGTGTTGTGACAAGTGAATTTGTTGAGAAGAATATGTGCTCAATTTGTGAGTGTAGTGTAGTAAAGTGCCTAGGAGGGTTAGTCACTATTCCTAAATGTATCATACCCGTCCCTTAGCCTATATTACAACCTTAAAGTCCTAATTGATCCTAGATTTGGTTAACTTAGATTAGTAGAGATGTACACCACGGGCAAGCTTATGGTACGACCACGGGATGCATATGAATTCTTTGTGAGAGTGAGCGAATTTTGTTCAATTGAGTGATGTCCTTAATTTATATTCAAAATGCATATTTGAATGTATGGACTAGTCTATATTCACCCTTTCGTTTGTTGGTGCGGGCAAATGATCTCATGAATGATTGGTAATGTTGTGAAATTTTCTAATTGGGTAAGTGCACGAGTTGAGAGGGCGTAGTAGTTACAAGTCGGCTTTTGATGTTGGGTGGTTACAAATAGGTTGTTTGAACTGATTGAATTGAAATGTTATAGTTGGGCATATTTAAAATGGGAATGTGAATTTTGTATGTTCATGCTTGATTGTCGGTATCAGTCTTAGTCAAGGATAGAGTGTATGGTTAAAAATAAAGTGCTCCTTTATTGTTGAGATTTGTATGTAGTTGGGATAGAGTTGTTAGTCCAATTGCTCGAGGACGAGCAAGAGTCTAAGTGTGGAGTGTTGATATTTAGCTTAAAGTATATATATTTATATGTATATCTCCTCATGTTTTACTCTTGTTTCGTTGATTTCGGATGTAAAATATGTTGATTTATATTAATTCGGGGTGTTTTTATGTGTAGGAATCATCCGAAAATAATTGGGGGCGAAAGGTGTCAGATTAGAGGCAAAACGAAGGAAAAGGGGAAAAATGGATTTTCAACGCCACAGGCAGTGCCCCATGCCACCTATGGCCCCCTAGGCAGAATGTTCAATAAATCAGTACCAGGGTCAGCATGGGGCGTTGGGCTGGACGCTAGTGACGTGATTTTTTTCCATTTTTGTCCGAGACAAGGTTATTTCAGCCCTAGATCTACCCAATGCGTATAAAATCAAGACTAAGCCTATTTTTGGAGGAGAGACGCCACTTTGAAGAGAGAATACACACGAGAAACATTCGGGAGTAAGGATATCTCAGTTTCTTTCATCGTTTCTAAGTATTTTCAATTATCCAACACTTATGAATTTGTTTGATGCTATCATTGAGTGAATAAAACCCATAGTTTTGGGGTTGCGATTTAGCAATTAATATTGTTGATTAACATTCACTTAACCTTGATTACAATTCACCAATATATAACTGTTTCTTCAATTCTATGATTAATTGCTTAATTGTCTTGCCAGCAATTAGGTTCTATTTACTATCTATGCTATGTTGAAAATCATGTTTAGATTAGAGAAGAATTAAAGAGAGCACGATCTTAACTCTAAGGGGGGCAGATTTGTGGTCAGGATATTTGAGATGTTGTTATACATGATCGGAACACGTCATCTTCAGGAAATAAAGTGATGTTTTCATCAGGGAGAGGCAAATACGTTGTACTCTTTTTTCCTTAGCACATGTTTTGTCCTAATGGGTTTTCCTGGCAAGATTTTTAACAAGGCAACAGACAATGCGTATTACATGATATGTGTACTCTTTTTCCTTCACTAAGATTTTTTTCCACATGATTTTTTCTAGTAAGGTTTTAACCGGGAACATTATCTTTGGACATCCAAGGGAGAGTGTTATGAAATACTTGATTATGGTGGATGTCCATAACTCCGAAGGGAGTAACACCCACTATTCTTCTCCATTAACCTCCCACTACTTATTACCATTATAGTTGTAACTCCAACACCTCCGTGATCTTCCCCTATGATCTCAATAGTTAATATCATGTTCATGGCATCATTTTTTATTACCTAAATATCATCCTATAAATAGAGGGTTTGGGCATCACATTGTACACACTTGAATATATGGAAGAAATAAGAATCTCTCTTCTCTTTCTCTCTATATCTTTTAGCTTGTTTTTCCTTATTTTGTATTGTTACTTTGAGTTAAGTTTCTTAACAAAGATCACAAATATAACAAAGGCGGGCAAGAAACGCTCCATTTCTCTAAGCTGGCCACAAAGGACAAAAAAATTCTCCATATCATACAGAGTACGAGTAGTGGTTGAAATTGTCTATAAGAAGAATGTTGCTTCATGTAACAAATAGTAAACGGAGAAGTGCAAGTGCATCAAAATCCTGGGCTGTATAGGGTTACATTTTGCATATTCATAAATGTGCACACGTAATTTTTTTTTTTTAAATTTTAAAGTTGGTCGCATGGTTGTTTGGTTTTACTTGGTTTGTTTTCTTCAATATATTAACTTTACTTGGTTTGTTTTCTTCAATATATTAACTTTATATACAACTGACCATTAGAAAAGGGAAAGAGAGAGATTTGGACACACCAGAAGTTAAATGTGTAATTGCCAAAGATAGCTTAGAAAGCAACTCCATCTTTCCATTTTCTTGGTGATCCAAAACATACTTTATTTAGATATATGCTTAACTTTTGAAGTTGTATTGATGTTACATGAGTGTGCCTCTTCTTGAATCTTGATTTGTTTCAATGAAGAGGAGCTTGGGGTCGTCGTGTGTATTTTCAGTCTAGCAGGGATAAAGTTAACTTAATTATTATTGATTTATTTTGTATCCATGTTTTAGTGTCTCCACAAGAGTTACATGTGCTGACACATAGGTTGTGCTGCTCCAAGATGCCATGTATTTACAAGTCTTGACTCGTATGCTTTCATTCGTCTTCTTGAGTCGAGAATCATTCGAAAACAGCCTCTTTATTCTTTTGATGTAGGTGTAAAATATGCGTACACACCATCCTCTCAACTCTACTAGTGAGATTTTACTAGGTCATCATTGTTGTTGTTGACACGTCTGCTTTCGATCTTATGGAGGAATAGGTTATATCTTTGACTATTGAAAATTAAAAAGGTAACCTCATATGAGTTATGGAGTTGTTAAAGCAAAAAAGAAAATCTTAAAGCTAGAATAGATGTTTGAAAATATATACTATTAAATTGGTATATGATGTTGCAATAAAATTTACAAGCAAAAAGTTAAATTCAATGTTGATTTTAGAAAAAAAAATTGAATGGACAAGACGTTTGTTTTGTAATGTCATTATTGAATCTACAAAAACAGTGTTGCACGCTATCTTTGTAAGTCTATATTTCTATATTCTTGCTTTTTCTTCTGCATCATCATGTTAAATATGGAGAAACTAGTTTAATTAGCATCCATTTTTAAAAAAAAACAAAAGTAACTTTGTGGAAAAAATAAAAAGGAATAATTAATTCTTTTTTAAATTTTCAGTATATTTTGTATGACAAAAAAAAACATTCTAAAAATATTAGTTTACAGTGTCAACATTATTTTGTACAAAATTTTAAAATCAAGTATTTGTAACAACCCAACCAGTCATTTTGAGAATTAGGGTTCCTTTCGGTGGCTTAAGATCTCGAGCAGCTTTGTATTGTGTATCAAACTTGCATGTCTGGCCGGGTTCGATTTTTGAATGATTCGGGATTGAATTGGAAGAACGATTCTTATGATAGAAGCTTAAGTGGCAATAGTTGACCAGAATTTGATTTTTGTGTAGACGACTCCGAAATGATATTTTGATGATCCCAATATCTTCGTATGGTGCTTTTCGACTTAGGCATATGCCCGAATTTGCATTTGGATATTTCTAGAAGGTTTCAGTACTATTTGGCGAAGGTTGGCAATTTGAAGGTTTGGAAAGTTCATAGGTTTGACCGGGAGTTGACTTTGATGTATCGGGTTTGGATTATTCTTCTGTGAGTTGGAATAGGTTTGATATGTCATTTGGAACTTGTATGCGGAATTTTTATTCATTCGGGAATGGTTAGGTTTGAATCGGACGCTTGGTTCGAAGTTTGACGTTTATGAACTTAAGAGATTCGTCTTGATCAATTATTCGTGATTTGGATATTGTTATGTGGGATTTAAGGCCTCGATTAGGTCCGTATCACATTTTTGGGGATTATTGGTATGTTCAGACGGAGTCTCGAGGGGATCGGCTGAGTTTCAGATAGGTTTGAGTTGTGTTGCGCTCGTTTTTTATGTTTGAACGTCATTTTTTCAAGCATAAATGGTACCAAATTAAGAAAATAATCTCCAATTTATATTTTGATTGAAGCATTAGATCCATATCGTAATTATAGAGGAATAGCATAAAGAATCATCGAATTTGGACATCGTATGAGGGAGTTACGCTCATTTTAGTGTCGGAGAAGAGAGCTGGTGTTGGTGCTTCGCAGATGCGAAGTTGGATCCTCATCTGCGACCCCGCAAGAGCAAACAATGGTCTGAAAAAGCAAAATTGACAGCTAGAAATGCGCATGTACGGCTTTTTGGGCGCAAAAGCGAAAATGCATGTGTATAAAAAAATCAGACTGCGTTCTTCTGGTATTTTGAGCATATCTTGAGTTATAGAGCTCCGATTGAGGTGATTTTCGTGGCGTTCTTCTCGTATTTTCATGGGAGCCGGTTTCAGTTTTCGTATTTTGACACGATTCAAGCAGTTCATTTGTGAATTAATCCATATTTTGATTTGAGAATTGGGGGTTTTTATCAAAAACTTTTCTACAGAGAATAATTGGGTTTTGAACATCGATTCAGAGTCGGATTGTATGAAAGTAATATGGTTGGACTCGTAATTGAATGTGTTGTTGGAATTTGTGAGTTTATTGGGTTCCGAGGTGCGAGCCCGAGGTTGACTTTTTGGGTTGACCTTTTAGTTTTCATTAAAGATCAAAGTTTTATTATCCGGGATTATTTTTTATGATTTTTATTTATGATATTAAGTTATTTTGGCTAGATTTGAACCGTACGGAGGTTGTTTCACACGAGAAGGTCATTTTAGAGTATTGGTTTAGCTTTTTTTGAGATAAGTATCTTGCCTAACTTTGTGTGAGGGAACTACCCCTTAGGATTGAAGTTGTTTGTGCTATTTGTGTTATGTGAAAGTCGTGTACGCGAGGTGACGTGTGCATACTCGGGTTTATATGTGGAAATTAACTAATTTAGAATCTTAAGCTTCTTTCATGTAGTTATTTGAAATTGTTAGCGCATGTTATTTCCTTTTATTTGTCATATGTACTTTCACATGCTTTATTTGAAGTTGTTGTTACATGTCACATCTTTTACTTGTCAAGTTTACTCTTATATACTTTATTTGAAGTTGTTACCTCTTTTATCATTATGTGACTTCCGTTATTTTTGTGTTACTCTTAATTGAAATTGTTTTTACATGATATCTTTTTGTTTCCGAGTTATTCTCATGCATTTAGACGTTGTTGCTAGTTCGTGTCATCTCTTTCCTTTTTATCCTATTTCATACACTAGGATTCAAAGTTTTCCATTTCGTTGAAATACCTTCATTATCGAGTTTATCCTTGAGAAATTAATTGAAGTTGAAGTTACTGAAAGTCATTAATCTATTTTAGTTGAAGTTGTGTTTAAAGAGGGTGTTTTTCATTGTTGAGTTACTTTCCCGTTTATTTTGTTGTTATTCAAATTCTATACACATTGTGTTAAGTCATGGGCTATTTGCTGTGGAAATACTGATATTGTTGGTTCTTTTGGAAAGGTTGTGGCCTATGGGTACTTGTGGTAGGAGTTGATATGTTGTGTTATCGTGATGTTAGCACATGTTAATTGTGTGTGGATTGGTTGTTGTTATGCGGAGAAAAAGGGTGACATTTCACTGTTGTTGTTATTGTAACGACTTGACCAGTTGTTTTGAGCTCTAGCGCGTCATTCGGCGATTTGAGGCATTGAATAGCTTCACTTCATGTATTACGAAATGCACTTGTGGTTAGAATTAAATTTTGGGAAGTTCAAAGTTGATTTAGAAGGAAAATTCTAATTTCAGAAGATTTAAGTTGGAAGAACTGACTAAGGTATGACTTTTTAGTAGAAGACCTCGGAATCGGGATTTGAAGATTTCAATAGGTTTGTATGATGATTTAGGAATTGAGCGTATGTTTGGGTTGAGTATCGGGTGGTCTAGAAGAATTTTATCGCTTATTGTGGAAAATTAGCATTTTGAAAGTTTAAGAATTTCTTATGTTTGATTTGAAGTGGACTTTGGTGTTATCGATGTCCATTTGAGATTACGAGTCTTGGAATAGGTTCGTGTCATGATTTGTGACTTGTACGCTAAGTTTGGCGTCATTCCGGAATGTTTTGATATGATTCTGACACGTTCGTCGATGTTTGGAATTGAAAGTTTAAAGAAGGATTTCGATCGTCGATTTGTAGTTTTGATGTTGTTTGGGGTCATTTAGGGCCTCAACTAAGTTCGTAATGTGTTTTGGGACATGTTGATATATTTTGTTAACCTCCGGGGGGCCTCGGGTGGATTCCGGATTGTTAACTGATCGGACTTTTGGAATGAGGAAATGCTGGAAAATTTTTGTTGCCGGTGTAATTGCTTCTGCGGAAGCTTGATCGCAAAAGCGAGAAGAAGCTCGCAGAAGAGACTAGGACAACTTGGGTGTGTGGTTGCAGAAATGGAGTCGAGCAGCACATCTGCGTGTGCGCAGAAGCGACGCCACTACCACATGTGCAGGAAGATGTGCAGATGCGCGAGGCAGTGTCCGCACCTGCAATTGCGCAGGAGCAGAAGAACTTCCGCAGGTGCGATGGGCTGCTGGCCAGGGACTTTCACAGGAGCAAGTTTTGTCTCGCAAAAGTGAGACCGCAGGTGCGAAAATATATCTGGAGATGCGAAGCAGCACTGGGCAAAATTATTTCGACGGGTCTTGGCTCATTTTTTATTTTATTTCTTCCATGGGAGCCGACTTTGGAGCGATTGTGAAGAGCCATTTTCATCGTCAATAATGAGGCAAGTAATTTCTACAAGTTGTGAGTTAATCATATGAATTTGGGCTTGTAAATACATGAAAAATTATTGAAATTGAGGGATTTCATGAGATGTAACCTAGCTTTTGGTATTTTTGGATTTTGACCACGAAATTGGATATGGAATTGGGAATAAATTATGTAGTTATGTTCGTAATGTTATGGGTAGTGTTTATCTTCAAAAAATTTTGGAATTCGGGCACGTGGGCCTGAGGGTTGGCTTTATTGACTTTTCGAGCAGACTTGGAAATTATTATAAATTGATTAATTATGCGTATTAGAGTACATTTCTATTGGTATGCACATGGTTTTGGATCGACGGGCATCGGTTTGAGGTGTTGGAGAGTCTTTGGAGCCGGTTATGGAACTTTAGAGCGAGATAAGTCTCCTGTGTAATCATGTGTGGGGGAAAACTACCCCTAGATGATTTATTTTATATGTGCTACTTGTTTCGGGGGCTACATACACATGAGATGACGAGAG
Organism: Nicotiana knightiana; assembly: GCA_005239525.1. Classification (NCBI taxonomy): domain Eukaryota; kingdom Viridiplantae; phylum Streptophyta; class Magnoliopsida; order Solanales; family Solanaceae; genus Nicotiana; species Nicotiana knightiana. The sequence continues at coordinate 20,086 of MDKJ01029401.1, forward strand.
TCCGTACGTAGCTAGATCCATGTTATGTCCGGGTAGAGTTATCTTTGCTCATTTAATACCTTTATTTTGCGTTACGGCTTGAGACTTGACTTGCATAGAGTGATAGACTTGCTATTGTAGAGATTTGACGAGCTTCATGATTAGCCGCAGAATAATTGTGCTCCTCTTACGAATTTCCCCCGCTCTATGCCTTTTCATCGAAATGATTTTCTTAAAATTCACAACTCACACATTTATTCGTGAGTGAGGTCAATGATCCATTAAAGTTTCTTATTCTAATGGGATCGAGATGTTCGCCTCGGCAGGATTATGTACTACACTCTTATGGGACCGGGTAGTTCATCTCAACAGTATAATAGATGCATCTATGGTTCGTGTCGTTCGACCTTCGGCAGTGAACACATTGTGATGGGATCGGGCCGTTCACCGTGGAATTTCTATAAAACACTATTATGGATCGGGCCATTCGCTAAAGCGTAGTGCGTAATATTTGACAAGAAACCAGCGTATCCGTGTGTTTTTCCTGATTTGAGTTGTGACGACCTATCTAGTGAGGTCCATTTTATATATACTCCGGTTGAGGAGATAACTCCTAATTGAGAGCTCGAGTTTACCGTTCAGAGGAGGATTGTACCTCGTATCTATACTGGTTTACACTGTTTATTTATTCTTCCTCATACTTATTTACTTCTTATTGTATTTGATTTATTGGACCACTAGTAAGTGTCGATGTTGACCTCTCGTCACTACCTCTCTAGGGTTAGGCTAGATACTTACTGGGTATGGGTTAATTTACGTACTCATGCTACACTTTTGCACTTATTGAGCAGGTTTATATTTCTATTGGACTTTTGGGCGCAAAAGCGCAACTATTGCGAAGACTTTACAGTGAGCTGCATTCTATATTACGATCTGCATCATACAGAGTCTCCATCAGTGTTATTTTTATTCTCTTGTCTATCTTGTATTCCAAATAAATGTTGTATTTTATTATACTTCCTAGTTGATGCTCATGCACCTTTGACACCGGGTTTTGGGGGGTCCTACTGGATGTTTAGTATGACAGTTCACGTAATTATTATTACTTGATCTTGTAGTTTTTATCTTATACTAATAGGAATTATGATTCCAGAAACAATAACAAAAGGAGTAATTAAGTTGATAAATCACCGTTAGCTTGCTGACGGGAGCATTAGGCGTCATCACGACCTATAGTGGATTTTGGGTTGTGACAGTTATGTGAGACACAAGGGAGGCATCCCACTTTTGTCGATTGTGCGGAGTACTACGGGTAGCTATTGTGTTATTGTCTAGGCGGTGCAATAAAGGTGGCTATTATGCGGAGTAATACATATGGCTAATGATATTGTCAAGGCGGAGTGATACAGATGGCTATCGGAGAGATAAGGGATGTTATGGCCTGGGGGCTTATGTTGATGATACTCGTGTGATGATGTGATTTGTCTTGTGTTTGTCATACACCTTACGTGACTTGTTGTGTTTCTTTTAGTGAGCTGCTCGATGTCTTTGAAATTACTTGCTGATTTGGAATGTAATAGTACACTCGTACAAGCATACACCATATCATGCCACTTATACTAGTTCAGGAGTATGAAACTTAATATTTATTGATCGTGCCCATGTATTCTTGTATTATCTGCTTCATGTTGATATTGAGCATGTGACTATGTCGAGCAGATTATGATATTGAGCTTGTGACCATGCCAGGCGAATTATGAAATTGAGCCAGTGACCATATCGGGCGGATTATGATAGTGAGCATGTGACCATGCCAGATAGCGAGCATGTGACCATGCCAGGGGGATTATGATTATGAGCCTGTGATCATGCCGGCGAGTGAAGATATTGGCACGTGAGTTGTCCGTGCGGTTGTGATTAGAAATGTGAGCGCAATGTGCCGTCAGTTGTCTGTGCGGTTGTGAATAGATTGTGGGTTGAGACTCGTGACTTGTAATTATGAGATGAGGTATTTCAGAGTAATTTCATTGCGAAACTTGTGTTAGAACAACTTGATTAATTGGTCGTTATTGTTTTACATTATTTAGTTCCAATGGTACTTCCACGCTATTCTTAGTACTTTACTATTTATATCCCATGTCGATTCTTGTTGCCATTTATTGATCTCTGCTTTTATTATTAACTTTATACTTCTATGCTGGACATGTTATTTTATATAATAGGTGTCTTGACTTGTACCTCGTCGCTATTTCACTGAGGTTAGTTTTAATACTTGCTGGGTACCGATCGCGGTGTACTCATACTACACGTCTGCATATTTTTGTCTAGATCTGGGTATTTGAGATATCAGTACTCAGGCAGAGTTACCTTATTGATCGCGAGGATACAAGGTAGAGCTGCTTGGTCGTTGCAGTCCCTTGGAGTCCTTCCTTTCATTGTACTGTCAACTTGTTATTTGAATAGTATTGTATTTCGATCTTTGATAGCTTTTCATGTAATCAGCTAGAATTATTGACTCTGTATTACCTCGTCTCAGGAGGTTATAGTGATTATTTTTGCGTAGGCTTATTTTATATTTATTTCGGTATTTTTTATAATTCTCTGATTTAAATATCATTGTTAAATTGATATAATTGTGATAAATAATCGGCTAGACTAGGTGTGTTCACGGTGCCTGGGCCGGAATTTTTGATCGTGACAGTATTCTAGATTTTGATGAGTGATAATTGACATTGAAAAATGAAGAGTTCCCAGTAAGCCACAATTTTAAGAGTGGTACATAGTCATTTTCTTATAATTTTTGAAGAAGATTATACTTAATCGACAACTAAATGACGTCATTTTGTACTGAAATTATTAGTTTAATGTATTGAAGATTTATCTCCCCATCTACATCAAATATCCTTTTAACTTGTCAATTGCATTTCTTAGAACATTATCTAGGTGCATGTTGATAATTGTTCTTAAAGTTAACTCTTGTCAATTGAATAAACCAGTAGGAATTTTACTAAGTAGCTTTAGAAGTTCTTCATAATATACTAGTATTTATATAACAAGTAGCAGTTGAAGAGTTCAAAAAGCAATATTTGCTCGATTAAGGAATTCTTTTGAAAGTATAAGTAGCAATTGTCTGTACAATTAACAATTGGAAACTTCTTGAGAAAAATTTAACTGAGGTTGATTTAGTGTCACCATATTTTTCTAACTGTATTTCACCATTTTTAAGCCTTTTATTCTTATTTATTTCTAATCTTCATTAGGGAAAAAAATCTAGATAAGTTGAAAAGAAGTAAAAAGAGTAATACCAAAGAATGACATAAAAGAAGTAAAGACAATTTTGTTACAAAAATTTGTCACATAAAATATAGATAAATTAATGCGTAACAGGAAAAATTATCCATTTGTAATATATATCCTAAACCTGAAACTATAGTCGAGGTGACACAATAGGCACTGAATGACACCAATTGACATCCATTTACATATATAATCGTGGTATATGTCACTACAAGATAGAAAAACTTCCAGGAGTTCTTGTCAAACTTGATCAATCATATATTTCAATCGTCAGAGTCTGCACATCTCTCCCCATATAATAAAATCAAGAAAATGTGCTGACAATGACACTGGAGTCAGCTGGATGGCTCTCAATGTGTACCGCCAAAAACGAAGAGTCCGATTTTGGGATCGTATGGTATCCCATGACTGATCTCGAGGAGCCCGAAGCGGAATTCATTGTTCCATCCCGAGGTGTATCCCTCGAGGAAGCATATCGAAGGCTTATTATGCTCGACCCCGGTGCAGTATAAATCGGTGACTATCGTGGAAAGGCAGAAAATTCTCAATGGCACGTGGTTAGAGCTGACTAAGTCTAGAAGAATGGTACAAGTCCGTACCAAGCCATTAAATAGTTGTATCAACTGTATTTCTTTGTAATAATTACACATGTACTATGTTATTATTCTCCCTCCTTTATAAAGAGGATCCTTGTCATTTTTTGGGACACATGAATATTAAATACAACAAGAACATTCTCTGCCTTTATACTTAACATTTGTTCTACGAATTTATTGCCTTTCATTTAACGTGTTCATTAATTGTTCTTCATTCATTGCTCATTATTGATCATAAAGGGTTATCCTCGAGACCCTCCATACTGTTATTCCACAATTGACCGTCCTCTGTTAGGCATCATAGTTCGATCTCGAGGCCCTGCTTCGGCCAGCTCGAGACCCTATTTTGTAACATCTTGGTTTGCATATCACTACTTTTCTTTACTCTTACCTTATTCTCCTAGTTCACACTTAGCGCATGTTGCCTAACAACTAGTCTAAAAATAAATCACATATTTTTAGAACCACAAAATCAAATATAATTATCATTACTATTTTCAAGGTAAACAGTTTGGCGCTCACCGTGGGGCTAAAAATAATAGTGATTGTTTTAGTTCTGGTTTTCTAAAAACACAAGTTATTCTTCACAATTTTTCTTGTCCAAGAATCGTTGATTTCAGGTCAAAAAATGTCTAACTCGGTGAATGCACACGAAAACAACGGTCCTGAAGATCATAGAGAGAACGGTGTAGCTGTTTCAGGCGTCGGTGTACCACTTCAAAACCCTGGGGTGGCACCAGCACCAATCCCCGTGGATGTGGGCTCACGCGACGCCCAACATGTCGATATAAGTTCTCGTACCGGCGGAAGTGCACAACAGGAAAACCAACATGAAGCGCAGAAAACTCCAGCTGGGGAGGAAAGAGAAGTTAGCCTTCATGTCATTTTTGAAATGTTACAGGCGCAGCAAGTGGCTATTACTCAGCTACAAAGCCATAAAAAAACTCCAAGCACAACACCGCCGGAAGCGGCTCCTCGAGTCGAGAAGGCACCGGAAAGGTCGAGCAACGATGGATCAGCAGCCGGCCCCGTTATTATGAAGATGCTCGAAGACCTCACAAAGAGAATTGAATCAGGCGAAAAGAAGATAGAAGCTAACGAAAAAAATGTGGAGACGTATAACTCGAGGGTCGATCAAATCCCAGGCGTGCCCCTGATTCTGAAGGGTGTAGATGCAAAGAAGTTCGTGCAAAAGCCATTCCCATGAAGCGTGCGAAGCCCATCCCGAAGAAGTTCAGAATGCCCAATCTCTCGAAGTATAATGGGACCTCAGAGCCCAATAAACATATTACTCCCTATACTTCTGCTGTGAAAGGGAATGACTTAAAAGATGACGACCAATTGGGAGCCCCCTCGGGCTCAGTATACCCTAGCAGGCTCTTAGGAAGAAATCAAGGTTTCCAGAGAGAGAAATGAAGCCAAGCAAGGAAAGGTACCAACCGTACATCGAAGATCGAAGAAATGCCCCGAGGCGCAATATACCTCGTAATGATCGAAAGATGGATTGAGGTCAGAATTTCCGAGGACTCGTGAACAAAGCCGGGTTCGACAGGCACACAGGGCCGGTGGAGGCACCCCGGTTACCTAAGTACAACTTCAACATTGATGTTTCAGACATCGTATCAACCATAGGTAAAATCAAAGATACCAGATGGCCAAAACCCATACTGTCAGATCCTTCACAAAGGAACCCTAACTTGGTGTGCGAATATCACGTCACTCACGGTCATAGGATCAAGGATTGCAGATAGCTCCAAGAAGAGGTAACCCGACTGATCAGTAAAGGGCACCTCTAAGAGTTCCTCAGCGGCCGAGCTAAAAATAAATTTCGAGAAAGAGAGGCGAACAGGAAAAACAAAATAGAAGAACCACAACACGTCATCCAAATGATCATTGGAGGGATCGACACTCCGCAAGGACCCGTCGTCAAGCGAACAACAATATCCATCACCAGGGAGAAGCGAACTCGGAGTTACATACCCGAGGAAGCTCTCACATTCAGCGAAGAATACATCGAGACCCTGTCTCAACCTCATAGCGATGCATTGGTAATTTCTTTTCTTTTGAATAAATTTCAAATTAAGCGTGTGCTCGTGGATCCATGTAGCTCGGACAACATAATCAGGTCGAGGGTGGTAGAATAGCTCGGGTTGCTCGACCAGATCGTGTCTGCCTCTCGAGTCCTAAATGGATTCAACATGGCAAGGGGGACAACAAAAGAGGAGATCACCCTCCCGGTCAACGTGGCTGGTACAACCCAAAATACCAAGTTTCATGTCATCGAAGGTGACATGAGGTACAATACCTTACTCGGAAGGCCGTGGATACACTGTATGAAAGCAGTGCCATCAACCCTTCATCAAATGATGAAATTTCCAACGAGGGACAGAATAAAAACAGTATACAGGGAGCAGCATGCAACATGCAGTAAGAGAGATGTTCGCGGTGCAAGATGTGGCACCGAGATCGATGCCTTCTGCATCGAAGGATCCAAAGGACAAGAAAACAGCCAAGTAGCAATCACAAACTGTGTTCTCGGCTTCACTTGAATGGACAAACACCGTGTCGTGTCCTTAGAATGAGCAACTTAAACATATCGAGGCTCGAACGCTACCACAGTTAAGGTACAACCCGCTCCCCTTTTTATTTACGTTTTCTACTAACTCATGTGCAGGTGTTCGATTGAGAGAAATCGAAGCACCCTCCAGCTCGAAGACCTTAGGTTTTAAAGTAAGTGTTGCACTATTTTTCCCTTAGATCGTATTTTATCCCAAATGGGTTTTACCGACGAGGTTTTTAACAAAGCAACATCCATATTCTCCCTAAGGAGAACACATAAAGCATTCAAGGCTTCTCTTAGATCAACCTTGAATACTAGGGGGCATCCCCCCGGGAGACCGCCTCCTCGAAGATATTGAAACATGCCAAAGAGGTTCTCGACAGGAGAATGTTGTAACAGACCAAACGATTGAATGAACTGTGTCCGCTAGAATAATCGGACTCTCGACGGCGGAAATATGTATGCTTGTATAAAGAAATCGAAGGAGTATATGTTATCATCGAAACACTTTATGATGAAAAGAACTTTGCTATTTCCACAAGAAACGGCTCTAGCGCCAAAAACTCCCGAAACACTCGGGGGCTGTCACCAAGATTCAGATCACCAAGCCATCTAACCTCGAGCTCGTGAGCCCTCCATGAGGCAACATTGAACCTGTAAGCCCTCAATGAGGCAACCTCGAGCTCGTAAGCCCTCTTTGAAGCAACATTGAACCTGTAAGCCCTCAATGAGGCAACCTCGAGCTCGTAAGACCTCCATGAGGCATCATTGAACCTTTAAGCCCTCAATGAGGCAACCTCAAGCTCGTAAGCCCTCGATGAGGCAACATCAAATTCATAAGCCCTCAATGAGGCAACACCGAATCTATAAGACCTCAACAAGGCATGCCCAAATTTGTAAGACCTTAAAAAGGCATAATCCCAATATTAAAGTCAAGGCTATATATTCGAACTTGTAAGACCCCTGAAAAGGCATACCTTCGATATAGATGCCGAGACTACCTCACTCGGGGAATAAAAGGCTACGGCCAAACATAAAGACTACGGTGATATCAAAAGGCCGGCCAAATTAGCACGGCTCGGAGACGTCCGACTGCCAACACAAAACTACAAGCCTTCAAATACTTTGAAAGTGCTGCAAAAAAAAAAGGTTAATCAAGCTACCCTCGACATAAGCAAAAGAGCTTCGATCATATCAACTCCAAATAATGAAAGGTCTTCGAAAGAATCATCCTTCAAGAAAAAGTCTTCGAAAATTCAGCCTTCGAGCAAACCTCCCGAGGTGCTCATTTGTCGTCACATATCGACTCAAAATCGAGGTTCTGTCGAGCCGTCGAAGAGTCAGACGAACACAAAAACTTCAAAGAGTCTTTAACAAGGGAAAACTATAGCCACATTAGAGGCCTCATCGACCCATTGCGTAAGATCCTAAGAGCCATCCTAAAAAGCCTCTGGGCTAATCTAAAGAGCCTTAGGGCCGACTGAAAAACCTAAGGGTCGACGAGCCTAAGTCAAAATTTGACTCGAGGACTGAGCCCTATACCATTAACTATTAGCTATTACCAATTTCTTATCAAGCACAAAACCCCAAGGGTTTCATTTCAAAGTCCAATTCATTGGACTAATTATTGTCAATCATCAAGATTCAGAACAAAAACAAAGACACAAACATGTAGAAATTCATATAAAGGGAAAATCGGAAGGTTTCTTTTTATTTATGTAATGATACAAAGACACATTTACAATGCTATCGGAGAGACCTATGCAAAGAATCAGAAATAAAAAGCCTAGTTTACTCTCGGGGACTTAGTCTTTCTTCTCCTCGGGGACTACGACTCCATCGGCCTCCTGGGGACCAGCTCCCTTATTGGCCCCAGTTGAACCTCCCTGAACATTCTTCGAAGTACCTTCGAAGGGAGAAGAAGATGGTTGCAAAGGACCTTCGATCATCACCTCCCGTGGAACCTATCCCCCGATGCTAGAGACCCCGGGTTCAGCATGCCCAGCTGCCTCGGGAGACTTCTCGGTTCTAGCCTTCGATGTGGTATCATCCATTTCGATCGCATCGCCGCTTGTATATCGGCCGATGAGTGCGAGACCTTCCTCAATGGTTGTATCATCTTTGTGCCTCCAGGAAGGCCCTGCCTCACTTTGAACATCCTCGCCTATCGAGGATCCTTTCCTTTTATTACCTTGAGTTGGCTCCGAAGCCAAAGGTCTTTCCTCCTTTCTAAGAGGGCATGGTATCACATCAGAAAGTTCACCAATACCTGCAGCAAAGAAATTTATAAACATAAAGAGGAGTATTCCTTAAGAAGGGAACCATACAGCACATACCATGGTGTTTTGCTTCCCATCTGCCTTTTGACAGATCTCGCCACTTGCGTTCATCAAAAGTTGAACAAGCTGCCAGTTTCCAAGTCCAAACGGCTAGGTTGGGGACCTCGTGTGGAAACCATGGGATCGCTGCAGAGAAAGAAAGAAAACATAATTACAAAGTCTGACTCAACTGAGAACAACAAATGGCAAAGTACAGCGTATCACTTACGTGTAAAATTTCATTTCTCGGGAAACGTCAGGAACTCCGCAGGAATAATATCAACAGTCCTCACTCGGACAAACCAACTCATCCACCCTTGGTCCCCATCCTCATCATCACTGGAGATAAGGGGCCTGGTGGATCAACGTCGTAGAGTAACCAGACCTCAATAATGTAAAGGCCGATATAGTCTGATGAGGTGGCTCGAAGTAAACTCGAGCTCGGCTTTCTCTGCAAAGAATCTTATCATCAACACTATCTGACAGAAGGATGGGTCGACCTGAACCAAGGTAACTCGATATCTTTGACAGAACTCGAGCATGACTCAGTCGAGAGGGCCCAACATAAAGGGGTACGTGTATACATTCAAAAAACCCTCTACATGGGCCATGATACCCTCCTCCCCAGAAAGTATTTGCAACATCACCCCTTCTCCGCATTCACAGTCTCTCATCACGGCCTCGAGTTGTCTCTCTTATATTGATGAAATGAACCTCGATGCGTGTTCTCAATCGCCCGAAACATCGAGAGGTCTCTGTAATGTAATGTCCCTCCTCGAGATGAAACAGTTTGAGGTTAGCTCGCCAAACGCCATCTGTGTACCACCGGCCAGACGAGAAGAAGAGGTAGAACTCCCCTCTTCCTGGTGAGCATATTTGGGCATGCTAGCCATGACTCATGTGAAGCAAGTAAAAGAAGATGAAAACTCGGGCGAAAGCTTCAAAATGAGATAGTAGAATAAATGATGCGAGAAGAGGAACTCCAAAGAGAAAATTGGTTTTGCAAACAGTAAAGCCCTCAATGAAGGTAAATCATATATATATAGGAAAAACGGCGACTATTCATTTACTTTGATAGCTAATCAGTTCTGACAGAGCCATTATGACATCTTGGGAAACGTACCGGTAGGGCCACCTCGGTCAGTTCACAGTCGCATCATAAGAATTCCGCTATCATACATCATTTAAGGGATTGAAGGGTTAAATCAACCTCGGGAAGGTATGCAGCTGAAATCTGAACGGTCCGATCTCCAGGGTCTCTGTTACTCCGAGACCGGGCTCGAAGGGATAAATTTAAATTCAAAGATTAAATTTTGCATAAACACTAAAAGGAAAAGTTTTGGAACAACGAAATCCTTTGAATTCCCAAAAATATATTTACAAGAGTGTTTTACAAAAATTCCCCGAGGACCCCGCATACAAAAAAGAAGAAATAAAAAAGGGCAAAGTATTCTATCCTTCATCCTCACTACTTCCCGAGTCTCTTGCCGAGCCCTCGACCGAAATAGTCGGAACTGTTGATTCATCTTCCAAAGCCTTGGCTTCTTCGATTTCAGCAGAGAGATCAAAACCCCTGGCATTCACCTCCTCAAGGGCATGCTTCCTAGCTTCCAATCGAGCATGAGCAAGCCTGATCTAATTTGAGCTCGGCCTCTTCAGATATCTCTCTGGCCCGATTATTTACGGCGGCAACATCATCTTTGTACGAGGATAAGAATGCATCGACCTCAGACTTGGACGTGGATAATATGGCAGCTTTCTCATGAGCACCTCGAAGAAGGCCCCAAGTTGAGCCTAGATCCTCCCGAAGAATTTCCCTCCCGAGGCCACGTTATCATTGTGCCGCTTCATCTCTAGGATCTCGGCATCTTTGGCCGCAATCTCTCCTCGAAGCTGCCCCTCCAGGGCATCCTTTTGCTCAATCTGCAAATATTGAATTGAGGTAATAAGCACCAAGTTATAACAATAGAAGACACGCTCGTGAAATACCAGATTACCTGCTCGACGAAGTTATCCCTCTCCTGGAGCGCCTTCTCTGAGCGTGCCCGGAGGTCGACCAACTCCCCCTTTTTTCGAGCATACTAAGACTTCAGCTCATTTGACTTCGATTTTAGCTTCTCAAGCTCCTCCGTACGACAAGTCAGCTCATCTTGTATCTTGGAGAAAGACGAATCATACATCGTCATGACCTACAGTGCAAAGGAGAGAAGTTAGAAAAACAAGAATAAAAACTTGAAGCACAAATAATATATCGAGAAGTTACCCATTTTTTGGAGTCTCGTAGCCTCCTCAAGAGCAACTAGGGCATCAAGATCGGTGACTTCTTCGACACTGATAAATTAGTCCTTGAATAAATCATCCTCTCCCTGAGAGTCTCCAGCATCGGGAGCTTCCCTATCTTGGGCATCACATATTTGCCACGGCGAAAACGACGGGCCTGATTGCAAATCTCCCAGGGCATCGACTCCCAGAGAATCTCAGAATCGGCTCCTCCAACCAGGTATTCATCGGCACAGGTCGCATCCTGTCCAATGGTTGGCTCGGGGACTGCACCCAAACCCTCCTCGAGGGTCTCCTCAGTGCTTCGTCTTACCCTTTGTACCAAAGGACAACTGTCATCATCTTCGTCTTCATCACGAAGACTTTCTATAGCTGCCAAGGTCAAAATCATGGTATCGGTCTTCGGCTTTCGAGCCTTAGGTTTCTTTGGTTTCGGAGACCCTGTCAGCGTCTCCTTCTTCCTCTTTTTTCTCTTGGCAGGTTTTTGGGCCTCTTCTTCGCCGGGAGGAGACGGTCTCATTGAAACGGCTTCCCCGAGGCCTGAACAAACATAAAATATGAGACTTGTCTCCATGAAATCTACTCATATGAAATCTAGAAGTGACAGTGATGAGAGCATCCTATGATTCTTCGCCTGCCATCGCGTATTGGCCACATCACGCAAAATGTGTTCATTATACGGAAAAGCGGAATCCAAGAGCTTAACCCATCCCGGGAGGTCCTTTACCGCACCGGGGAACCACATGATGGCTATGCAATCAGAAGAGAATCAAGTAAAAAGCAAAGGGGTTAGTTCAGAAGAAGAAAAGAGGTGATTCAGGTGATAAAACATGCTCGATATATGGACACTTACGCCTTATGTTCCATTCCTCCGGGAATGTCATCTTCTCGGTATGGATGATGCCTCGAGGTCCTGACTTGAACAAACCGGCTCATCCATCCCCAGTCTTTGTCTTCGTCGATGCAGGCAAAAAATGCTTTGGCTGATCGATGTTACATCTTGACTAAGCCCCATCGATAGAGACGAGGGCTATATAATCTGATTAGATGTTCGAGGGTGAAAGACATCCCCCGACCATGTTCGAGAAATGTCTAATCATATAGACAATTCTCAAAAAAGAAGGATAAATTTGACCGAGCGTCACTCGATACTGACGAAGGAAATCGAGGATCACCGGGTCTACCGGTGGAGAAGAAGAATTTATGGGGCCTAAAGTGAAAGGATACGTATATAAGCTGAGGAAGCCAGCTTTATGTGCAACTATGCTTTCCTCATATGAAGGGATTTCTAATTGTACCGCTTCCCCCCCAGCGGAAATCTATCTTCACCTTCTTCATGTCGGTCACCACACTTATGTGCCGAGACATAGGCTCGCATCGGCCCGGTGTCGAGGGTGTTTTATCAATTTTGAAATCAGAGGATGTCTGGAAGGGACCATAAATGCATTCCTCAATAGAGGGAGGAGATTTTTATTTTCCCTTAGACGGGCATGAAGAAAAAGTGATTCCCTCTTTTTGAGAGACCGTTTTAGAAGTTTTGGCCATGGCTATAACAAATTTCCAAAGCAAGAAGATGATGAAGTGAACGCAGAAAAAGGATGAAAGCAAGAAACTGTTAGCAAAGATTTGAAGATTTGAAGGTGTTGTAAAAGTTTGAAAGATGGAAAATGGAAGTATTTATAGGAATCGTTCATGTTGGAGAAGCGAAAAGGCCGACCAATAATGATTCGTGGGATTTTCGAGAACCGTGCCAACAACGACCACTGTGTAGATTTTCTGTCACATCATTTAATGATCTCATGTGGATGAAGTCATAATGTAGATATCGAAGAGGCAAGAACTCAAGATCGTTTCTTATCATTTCATTCTAAGAAACGCAAGGACTATTTGTGTACGGTCAAAATCGGGGAGTCCGATTTTGGGACAATTATGGCACCCCATGACTAACTTCCAGGAGCCCGAAGTGGAATTCATTGTTCGATCCCGAGGTTTATCCCTCAAGGAAGCACATCGAAGGCTCATTGTGCTCGACCCCGGTGCAGTATAAATTGGTGACCATCGTGGAAAGGCGGGAAACTCCCAAGGGCACGTGGCTAGAGCTGACCAAGTCTACAAGAATGGCACAAGTCCGTACCAAGCCATTAAATAGATGTACCAGTTATATTTCTTTGTAATAATTACACATGTACTATTTTGGGATTCCCCCTCCTATATAAAGGGGAACCTTGTCATTTTTTGGGACACATGAATATTAAATACAACAAGAACATTTCTGCCTTCTTAAGATACTTAACATTTGTTGTACGGATTTATTGTTGTTTATTTATCGTGTTCATTAATTTTTCTTCATTCATTACTCATTACTGATCATAAAGGGTTATCCTCGAGACCCTTCATATTGTTATTCCTCCATCGACCGTCCTCTGTTAGGCATCATAATTCGATCTCGAGGCCCTACTTCGGCCAGCTCGAGACCCTGTTTTGTAAAAACCTGGTTTGCATAGCACTACTTTTATTTACTCTTACCTTATTCTCCTAGTTCACACTTAGCATCTATTGTCTAACAACTAGTCTAAAAATAAACCACATATTTTTAGAACCCCAAAATCAAATATAATTGTCATTACCATTTTCAAGGTAAACAGTTTGGCGCCCACCGTGGGGCTCAAAATAATTTTCATTACCATTTTCAAGGTTAATACTTGGTAGTCCATAGAAACCATCTCTAGAGAAGTATCTTGCCTCTCTATAGGAGGATCCTATTGGGTGTGTGAACAAAGTCTCACATGAAAAGTAAAAAGGAAAAAATTGTGCTAATAAGGAGTTGAATACTCTTAATGGTGTGACTGCTTATGGGAAAAATGGTGCGGGCTTGGCTCAAAGCGGACAATATCACACCATGTTAAGAGTATCGTTGGGCCATTTTAGCCCAACAACTGGTATCAGAGCTAGTGGTTTGGCAGGATTATAGAGATGGCGAAGTGTGGTGTAGAGCCCAACTTAGTGTCTTTGCCCGTCTATAGGCCGATTCACTACTTTTACCCATAGCTTCAAAGACGCATACACAACCTCTCCTTGGGATTTGATGACCGTAAATACTCGTATCATGTGGGTGGCACACATTTAATCTCCAAATTATCCCATAAATGGTGATGGGTCATGTGGAACTTAGTTCAAGTAGTAGATTGTTAGGTGTGTATGAACAAAGTCCCTCGTGGAAAGTAGAAATGAAACATAAGCTGCTTATAAGTAGTTAAATACTCTTAATGATGTGAGGTCTTTGGGAAAAACAATGCGGGTGTGGTGCAGAGCGGACAATACCACACCATGTTAAGAGTATCTTAAGACCATCTTACCCTAACAACTAGTATTAGAGCTTGTGATTATATTTGATTATGTTGATTGTCTATTTGAATGATGGAGGAAAATATGAGCAACACGGTTTGTTTGAATGGCAGTAATTATCACATTTGGAAAGGAAATATGGAAGGTCTTCTATTTGTCAAGAAAATGTATTTACCTGTGTTTGCTTCCAACAAACCTGAAACTCTATCTGATAAGGATTGAGGATTTGAGCACTTACAGGTTTGCGGGTATACCAGACAATGGATTGAAGATAATATTCGTAATCATATTGTTAATAAGACACATGCTAGAACTTTGTGAGAAAAGCTCGAGACACTTTATGCTTCAAAGACTGGCAATAACAAGTTATTCATGCTTAAACAATTGATTAATATTCGATACAAATAGGGAACTCCTATTTCTGATTATATAAATGATTTTCAGGGTGTCCTAGACCAACTCTCTGGAATAGGTGTAAGATTTGATGAAGAAATACAGGGACTTTGGATGTTGAATGCTTTTCCGGACTCTTGGGAAACTCTTCAGGTTTCTTTGACTAATTCTACTTCCAATGGTATTGTAACTATAAAGTATTCTAAGAGTGGTGTCTTAAATGAAGATTTGAGGAGAAGATCTCAATCTTCGTCTTCTTCTTCTTCATCTTCACACTTCGATATTTTGGTTACTGAAGATAGGGGAAGGAGTAACTTTAGAGGCTAGAATGATAGAGGCAAAAGTAGAAACAAGTCGAGGTCCAAGTACATAAATGTTACATGTGATCATTATAACACGAAGGGGAACATGAAGTTGTTCTGTTTCAAACATAAGAGAGAAACGAGACAACAAAATAAAGATGGAGACAATGAAAATCATGCTACTACTGTTGTTGATGTTGATATTCTTTTTGCCCACGACAAAGATACCATTAATTTTGTTCATGATAAGGCTAGCTAGTTTGTGGATTCAGGTACCACTTCTCAGGTCACGCCAAAGAAGGAATACTTTTCTACCTTATACTCAGGTAACTTTGGAAAATTAAAAAGGAGCGATAATGGTGAGATTGATGTATTTGGCATTGGTACTATTTATTTGAAAAGTAACAACGACAATGTTATAACAATGTCAAGCATAATCCAAATGTCTGCCTGAATCTGATCTCTGCAGGAAAGCTTGATGATGATTGTTATTATAACATCCTTGGTGGTGGCCAGTGAAAGCTTACTAGAGGCCTATGGTTGTGGCTCGAGGTATCAAAGTATGTAACTTATACAAAATGCATGACTCTATTTCTATTGACTAAGTTAATGTGGTGGAGAATGGTTCATCGGAGTTATGGCATAGAAGGTTGAGTCATATGAGTGAGAAAGGGATTGATAATTTTCTAGAAGAATTTTCTTTCTAGAGTAAAACAAGCAAAATTATATAGAAGTGTTCATTGCTTAGCAGGAAAACATAAAAGATTTTCTTTTCAAAATCATCCGCCTTCGAGAAAGCTTCATTTGCTGGAACTGGTACATTCTAATTTATATGGTCCTTTTAAAGTAAGGTCTCATGGTGGTGCACTTTACTTTGTGACTTTTATAGATGATCATTATCATAAAATCTAGGTATTTCCTTTGTGGTCCAAGGATCAAGTACTTGATGTGTTCAAGAATTTTCAGGCTTTGGTTGAGAGGCAGACTTGGAAGAAATTAAAATTCATCTGCTTAGATAATGATGGTGAATATATTGCTCATTTTGATAATTATTGCAGATCGCAGGATATTCAGCATCAGAGAACTCCTTCAAACACTCCCTAGTTGAATGGTTTAGCAGAGAGGATGAATAGAACTCTAATTGTGAGGGTTAGATGTTTGCTTTCAAATACTAAGATTCCAAACTCCTTTTGGGCAGAAGCACTTAATACTACTACTTATGTCATTAATTGTTCTCCTACTATTGCTTTGGATGGTGATGTCCCTGACAGAGTTTGGTTTGGTAAGAATGTTTCTTATGATCACTTGATAGTCTTCGAGTGTAAGGCCTTTATGCATGTTTCTAAGGATGAGAAATCAAAGCGGGATCTTAAAACTAGGCAGCGTATCTTTGTTGGTTATGGTAAAGATGAATTTGGCTATCGTTCCTATTAGAAGTCGTAATGTTGTGTTGTTTGAAGACTAGAAAATTGAAGAAAATCAGTTGATCCAGTTCCTATGTCTATTCCACCTGAATAAAATCTTCAAACTAATGATAATAAAGTTATAATGAACATGGTGATCATGTTCAGAATGACCATCAAGATGTTGTTGATGCTCCTGTGCAAGATGATGTGGTCGACCAGCAACCAACTATTATAGATGCTCCAAAGAGTTATCTCTTAAGATCTACTAGAGAGAAAGTGCATTCATCTCGTTATCCTTCTACTGAGTATGTTCTCTTGACTGATGGGGGAGTACCTCAAAGTTTTGAAGATTGCTTCATGATCGTCGGGATGGCAGTCTACTCCACATAGTAAAGAGGGGGAGAATAGTTGTATTTTTGGGTTTTTTCCTTTTGTATGTTGATAGATAAAATACCTTTTGACCTAGACCACTGGGTCACTGGTTGATGTACACTGGGCTAGGAAGGCATAAGGCTAGGAAGGACCAGGTTCTTGGTTTTTGGCTTGAAGCAGTTTTAGCATATCCTGAAGAATACCATCATTCTTCTCATTTTCTTTTGCCAGCTCTACTCTAAGAGCATCTCTCTCAGCCTCTACTTCTGTCAGCCTCTTCTTCAGCCTATTAGTTTCAGCATCCTTAACCCCACTTTCTTGCACCAAGACTCGCACTTTGCTATTCATTGGTACCTTTTTGGATGAACTAGGTGTGATTTTGGACTTCATAGTCCCAAGCAATTAGAATGTTTAGCCCAAAATGAACTTTGCTTGTACCAACCTCCCATTCCTTAAGGGGTACCTTGAAGTGTGCGAGTACAGCTATGAGAATAAAACCATACGGTATGGCATGAGTCTTGGTGCTATTCAGAACCCCATCAAGAAGCTGGATGATGAAACCAGGCCAATTGATTTGCTTCCCACTGACCAAGCATTCTATAAGGACTAGGTCCATGAATGTAACAACGTGCCTCCTTTCCTGCTTAGGTAAGACAATTTTGTTCACAAACTCGAATAACACTTTGTGGGGTGGTTTCATCTCACTTTTGTAGATAGCCTTGGGTTCAAGCGCTTCATCATTATCAGCAAAATTTCTTGTAATGGCAAGGGCAGTAGGGAGATTCTCTAGACTTAGCCATTTAAGCTTCTTATAACTATTGTACCCTTCAGCAGGTACACCCAAGATCTCTCTCGGGTCTATAGCATCCAAGCTCACTGTCACCCCCTTTACCACACTGGTGAACCTATCATCCATGATCTCACAATCAACTATGAACTCCATAATTTTTGTTCTGGCCATCCTCCTATCCATTTGAAGGACCATGTCCTTCCATCCTTGCAATTGTAACTTCTCCAGTAGCAATACCATACCTTCCTCCTCCAAATTCTTGAGGAGTCTACCCTTCAAGATGGTTCTCTTCCAAAACATAACCATCTTGTCCTTCTCAGCATCTGATTCTTCTCCTTCTTCTTCCTCTCCACTCCATTCGTCTTCCTCCACAATTTTCACTTTTCTTGATTTCAATGCAGACCTAGTTCTTTTAGCCAAAGTAGATGGCTCATCAGACTTTTTTTTGAAACAGACTTCTTTGTGGAAGTCTTGACGTTCTTAGCCTTTGGAGTCACAACCTCCACTTCTTGTGTATCCTCTTCATCTTGAATGACCAGGTCCATCTCATCAATTTCAACAACCTCAACATGCTCGAAAACCTTCCTTTCTTCCTTTAGCAACAACTTTTCTTTTACTTTCTTCTAAGGCTTTTTCAAGATCAACATCCCTTAGCCTTTTCTGACTCCTCGTAGATTTTCCTCTTGTAGGAGGAATCTCTACAGGGATAAAAAAGGCAGCCTTTCTCTTCTTGTTTTCCCTAGCAGTGCCAGGAACTTGGACTCCAGAACTCCTTTTCATTTTGGGATTGTAATTGTCAGTCACCTTCTTCATTAGGTTTGCAAGCATTTCCTAGTCAGATGGAACAGGTTCTTTATCTTGATCTTCCTTCCCTAATTGAACCATCCCCTCAGCAGCCTCTCCAAACCCACTTCACCCTTTTTAATTTACATTTTCTTCTTCTCATTCAGATTCCTCACTCCAAACTACCATTGCTCATATTTCTCCAATCAGACTAGCCGGGGTGGGTGACCCTTCAACCACTCCCTTTCCCAAACCCATCACAACACCTTGGAAACCCTCACTCTCCATTTATTTTCTCTTTTCATTTTTACCACCTATTTTCCCAGACTCAGTAGTCTCAACCCCAACCACAGTTCCCACCAGAATGAATCTATTCTCCAAATTCTCAGAGACCTCAGAGATGATTTCAGTAGTAATATTTGGGCCAGAAGTTACATGTTCTGTTTCAGAAGAACCAATTTCTTCCTGCTCCATAGTAGACTTGAATGAGTCTTTAAATTTCTGAGATTCCTAGGCCTAGCTAGCTTACAATTGTTCATCTAATTTCTTAGATAATGCACTCCCAGCCACAATCTTTCGAGCAATCATCTTAAATCTTCCTTTAATAGACTGAGGTATGGTTGAAGGTGTGATAGATGGTGAGGGTATGATTTCCTTGGGTGGAGATGAGGGATTTTATGAAGGGTTTTCCATTTATGTGTTTGGGAACTTTAGAAATGACTTTGTGTGTGGTTGGAAGATGAGAAAAGTTTGAGAGAATTTTTACGGCTTGAAAATTTAGAAGTGAAGAAACAAGTAAATCCTAATCAATATAAAGTGGGGTAGTTCATTTGAGAAATGGAATCTTTCGCAGAAGTGTAATTAAACTGCAAGTCAGTTTGAAAAGACGTTCAAGAGTGTCCCTAGAATCTAGGCACTTAATGCGGTTTGGAGTCATTTTGAACAAAACTAGTTCGTTTTATAAAAGATAAGTTCAGAGGGTTTGGGATTAAATGGGACTCTCCTCTTAATCATGATCCAAAAATAATTATTCCAAATTATGCAGAGTGGAGAATACATACCAAGTAATCTTGATGAACCAGGATCTTCATAGAGAAATCTCTTGTGTAAGTATGAATTTTCCAAGAAAATAAAGATAATATCACTAGAGATTAATAAGTTATTTTAGCACATGGCACAATAGTGTACTAGTGAAAGTATGAGACTAAGCAAATTCTAATCTAATTATGTACAAAATTTACAGATTTTCTAACCAAATAATTTTTTTCATTTTCTTTTCATCATTTTTTTCGATTGTGAATTTGAACTGGTCCTTTTAGGTGATCTTATCATCCCTAATTCTAACATGTTCCTTTCAAAGTAATCTCTACTTATATCTTTTTTGAAGATGTCGTTTATTTTCTTGTCAGTAGCACAAAACTCCACAATAATCAAACCCTTTTCATAGTATTCCCATAAAAAGTAATGTGTCACATCTATGTGTTTAGTCGTTTTATGATTAACTAGGTTTTTGGTCATACTAATTGCACTAGTGTTATCACAAAATATAGGGATACAACCTACATCAAACCCAAAGTCCATTATTGTTGTTTGACCCACAACAATTGATCACAGCATGAGGCAGCATCAACATACTCAGCTTCAGCAGTAGATAAGACCACAAAATTTTGCTTTTTGGTGGCCCAAGACACAAGACATGAGCCAAGAAAGTGTGCCATACCTGAGGTGCTCTTTTTATCAACAAGAAAACCTACATAATTATGATCACCATATCCCACTAGATTGAAATTACTACCTTTTGGATACCATCGGCAATGGTCAGTGGTGCCTTTTAGGTATCTCAAAATCCTCTTGACAATAGTCAAGTGAGACTCCTTTGGATTTGCCTGAAATCTATCACAAAGGCCTACACTGAAAAAACAATGTCAGGTCTGCTAGCAGTGAGATACAACAATGATCCAATCATTCCCCTATATAATTTCTCATCAATAGATGAACTAGGTTTATCTATATCACACTTTGTAGCTGTTGCAATAGGAGTGTCAATTTATTTGGAATCTTCCATTTTAAACATTTTAAGCAACTTTTTTACATACTTCTACTGATGGATCATAGTTCCATTTGAATTTTGTTTAATTTATAAGTCTCAAAAGAAATTAAGCTCACCCATCATGCTCATTTCAAATTCAATCCTCATTAGCATAGCAAATTCTTTACTTAACTTATTAGTAGTTGCTCCAAAGGTTATATCATCAACATATATATGAACTACCAAGAGATTTGTACATTTTTCTTTCAAGAATAAAGTATTATCAATTTTACCAGTTTTACCTCTTTTGTAGCCATGGTCAAGCAGGAATTTCGATAATCTTTCATACCATGCTCTTGGAGCCTGCTTGAGTCCATAAAGTGCTTTATCAAGTTTGTACACATGATCATGACATTCCTTACTTTTGAAGCCTGGAGGTTTCTTGACAAACACTTCTTCCTTTAGAAAAGCTACTGAGGAAGGCACTCTTGACATCCATCTGATGGAGAGTGAATTCCATGTAAGCAACAACGGCTATGAGGAGTCTTATTGCTTCCAACCTTGCAACTGGAGCAAATGTTTCATCATAGCATATACTCTCCTCTTGACTATATCCTTGAACCACCAATCTTGCCTTGTTCCTTATTATTGTTCCATCTTCATCAAATTTGTTTTTGAAGACCTATTTTGTGCCAATTACTGATCTATCCTTAGGTCTTGGTACCAGATGCCAAATTGGACTTCTCTCAAATTGGTTTATATCATCGTGTATTGCATTCCCCCAGTCTGCATCCTGCAAAGCCTCAGTAACATTTTTAGGTTTATTAAGAGATAAGAAAGTATAAAAAGCACAAAGATTCTTTAATGAAGATTTGATTTTAATTCTGGAGGTTGGATCAGTAATTATGTTCACCGTGGGGATGAGAACTTTGATATTTGTAGGGTTTCAAAACCAGCTGTTTTCCTCTAGATGTTCCTTCAATATTTTGTTGCTGAGGAACATGTTCATGGACAGGTTCCCTCGAGGTTTGAGGATCACTTTCTCTTTGTTCTATTCCCCCTTCCATGTTGCCCTGGGTGGAAAGACATATTCCATCACCTGTTCCTTCCTCTAGTGCAGCTTCAATCTGGGTTGTGGTTTCATTTGAGTTCCTTACCAATCCAATTGCTTCATCATCATGTTCCTACTTTTCATAAAGAATGTTAGTTTCATCAAAAACCACATGTACACTTTCTTCTACACACATAGTTCTTTTGTTATAAATCTTATAAGCTTTACTATGTGAAAAACATCCCAAGAATATTCTTCATTATTTCTGGGATCAAACTTACCCAAGGAGTCTTTACCATTATTGTGTACAAAGCACTTGCATCCAAATTACCTAATATAGGATATGTTTGGCTTTCTCCCTTTAAGTAACTCACAGGGAGTCTTCTCTACAACAGGTCTAGTCATGCACATATTTATGATGTAACATCTAGTACTCACAACTTCTGCCAGAAACTATGGGGCAGTTTACTAGCAAGACGCATAGTCCTAACCATATATTTAAGTGTCCTATTCTTTCTTTCAACTACTACATTTTGTTCTGGAGTCCTAAGAGTAGAAAAATTATGATCTATGACATGCTCATCACAAAATCCAGCAAATTTAGTATTCTCAAATTCAGTAACATTATCAGACCTAATTGAGGCAAGTTGACTACTTAGTTTTTTCTGAGTTTTACTAAAAAAAGAAGTAAACATGTTAAATGCTTCATCTTTAGAGGTTAAAACCAATGTCAAAGTAAACCTAGAATAATCATCAACAAGAACCATCACATATCTCTTACCACCCCTACTTAATGTTCTCATTGGACCACAAAGATCCATATGGACCAGTTCCATCGTCTTGGTGGTGCTTACAATTTTCTTGCTTTTAAAAGATTATCTTAGCTGCTTCCCTTTTGCACAAGCCTCACAAACTTTATCTTCCTTCAACTTGATGTTAGGAAGCCTTATCACCAGGGCCTTGGAGACTAATTTTTTGAGTTGACTCAGACTGGAATGTCCAAGTTTTTTATGCCAAAGTAGGGGATCATTATCCAACACACGTAAGCAAGTGAGTTCATTTTCTGAAAGTGGGGACAGATCTACGTCATATATGTTAGTTAATCTTTTTCCCAACAAAACATTCTTTTCGGTGGTAAGATTAATCACAAAGAACTTGGTAGAGGTGAATGCTACCATGTTACCTCTATCACACAATTGTGATATACTTATTAGACGGTACTTCAGTCCATCTATCAAGTAGACGTTCTCAATACAGTGAAAATCAGTCTTACCTACCTTTCCAACCCCAATGATCTCAGTTTTCTTCCCATTTCCAAAGGATACATTACCTCCTTTAAGGTACTCAAGTGAAAGGAACTGGTTCTTGTTTCCTGTCATGTGCATTGAGCGGCCACTATCCATGTACCATATTTGGCTTCTCCACTTCACTTGGACCTGAAAAAGGAAATCAAGGGTTAGTCTTAGGAACCCAAACTAGTTTGGGTCCCTTTCTATAGGCAAAAGGATGAATCAAATTCCTTTTAGCCAATTTGGTAGCCTATTCTTCCCTTGAACAAATTCTTTGTTCTTTTGACTTGCCTTTTCTTTCGTAGTGCATTCACTATTATAGTGACCTGTATTACCACCATGTGTGCAAATATTGTTTCGGCAAGTGTGAGGTACTTGGTTTTGGGATCCCATTTAGGTGGAAGATTCCCAAAGACAAGTCTTCTTCTGTTGTTGCTATGATGTTTCCGTAGCCATGAAAGTGCCTCGGAGGACTTGTTCCATTTACATGTTCTGTCCAGCTGATGCTTGAACCTTGCATAGATCCTACTTTAGAATTTTTACCTGCTCATCCCTCTTATACAACTCATCTTTCATTTTTTCTATATTTTCTTCTAGAGTGTGTTGTGTATGATCAGTTGTCTTCTTACCTGTTCCTACTTTCAGTTTTATATTTTTAGATCTTAGTTCTAGGACATTTGAATTAAGTGCATGAACCTGGTTCTTCAAAGCAGTATTTTCACTTACAGTTTCACTAATCCTAAGTTCCAAATTTTTTCACTTTTCTTTCAAAATCATACATTCTTTAGACAGCTGTTCCTTTTCATTGTTTACATCCTCGGGTTCATCGATTAGATCTAGAAGTAACTCAGATAGCGTTTCTTTAGACAAAAATTTTAATCTTGTATTTGAGATGAATTACACTTACCTCAGTTTCCTCATCAGGTTCTCCAATTTCCATAAGTGTTTGTTCATCCCCGTCATCATCATTTGAGCTTTCTCCCCAAGCAGTGACCATAGCCTTGGTTGATCCTTTGTTTTTCTTGGGTTGAACCTATTCGTTCTTCTTTTGCCTTTGTTAAGCTCTCTCCTTCATCCATTCAATTTGCAATTGAGGAAAATTCTTGATGTAGTGATCAATCTTCCCACACTTGTAGCATCCTTCATTGATTTGCTTTTTAGGAACCTTTGACTTGCTGTAGCTTCCACTTCTTGAAGGACCCTTTCTTCTCCTTGGGTACTTCTTGAAGTCCTTGGTGATCATATCCATTTCACCATCCTCTAGATCAGAACGTTCAATGATTATGAGTGTCAAACTCCTTCCTTATTGGGTACATCCATTTTCATGGTTTGTCTCCTAAGTTCATAGGCCATAAGATTTTCAATTCATCCAATGTGAGGGTGGAAACGTTCTTTGATTCCTCAATGGAAGTGATTTTTCTCTCCCAAGTAACAAGCAGAACCCTTGTCAAAATATTCTCGACTTTATCTTCTTCAGGGATAATCTTTCCATGAGACTTTAGTTCATTTGTAAATGTAGTGAACCTTGTGTACATCCTTGAATGGTTTTTCTTTCCTTCATAGTAAAGTTCTCATATTGAAAGTACAGTTTAGTTCCTCCGGATTTCTTCATCTGAGGTGTTCCTTCATGAGCCACTCGCAGAGTGTCCCAAATTTCTTTAGCAGTGGTACAACTTTGGATTCTATTGTACTCATCTAGACCAAGTCCATAAACAAGCCATTTCTTCGCTTTAGCATTCTTCTCCCATTTTCTCAAGTCCTCAGTTGTGCAGTAAGCTCTTGTCTTTGGCACATCCACTCCTTTAGAATATTTCTTCGGGGTAGCCAGTGGACCATCGGTGACAATGTACCATAGCTCATAGTCCTCTCCTATGATGTGATATCTCATCTTGTTTTTTCACCAGGAGTAGTATTGGTCTTTGAAGAGTGGTGGCCTAGTAGTGGATTTCCCTTTCAAGTTTCCAAGTGGTGCACTCATCTTGATCTTATCCTAAGGTGTTATCCTCTTCAACGATAACCCGCTCTGATACGAATTGATGTTTTATACTTAAATACCACACAAGAAGGGGGTGGGTATAATTTGTGTGGTGTCCAACTTTAGCGTGCACTGATTATAGAAGGATTTGGTTCTTCTAAGTGTTCCTTAACCTACTGTTGCTGAAATAGTAAATTCAAAAAGTAAAGAACACAAGTATTTTTATGTGGAAAACATACGGCTCAATATGTGAAAAAACCACGACCTACTATTCAGTAGGATTTTCCCCAAAGCTTCAAAAAATCTGTGATGACCCAAATGGTCATCCTATGTTACTGTATCTAAATCTGTGTTCTGAGGCCTCGAAAGCCTCCGTTAATCTCACCTTGATATGCGTGCACATCCCAGGCGTGTAGCCGGGAAGCTTTGATGTGATAACTAGATGAAAAGTTGATTTTATAATCATTAATTGATTAAAGTTGACTTTGTTCAACATTTTTGGTAAACGTAGCCGGACCCGAAATTTGACGGTCCCGGAGAGTCCATGGGAAAATATGGGACTCGAGCGTATGCCCAGAATTGAATTCCAAGGTCCCAAGCCCGAGAAATGAATTTTTAAAGAAAATTGTTTTCTGAAAATAACTAAGGTTTTTGAAAATGAATATTTATGTGAAAACAGTGTTACCGGGCCTGTATTATGGTTCCGGAGCCCGGAACAGCTTTAATATATGTTATGGGAGTTATCTGTGAAATTTGGTGTAAAACGGACTTAATATGACGTGTTTCGGATCAAAATTGAAATAATTGAGCATTATGAAGTTTTAAGAAAATTCTATGAGGTTTGAGGTTTAATTCCTTGTTTTTGATGATGTTTTGGTGATTTAAATGCTTGAATAAGTCCATAAGATGACTTGGGAGTCGTGTGTGTTTTTGGTTTCGAGCCCCGAGGGCCCGGGTGAGTTTCGGGTAGGTAACAGGGTATAAAAGACTTAGAATTTCTGGTGTAGAAGTCCATATCTGGTGTCTGGTGTTGTTCAGTGCGATCGCAGGCCTAGCTCCGCGATCGCATTGTGTGTTTGAGAGGGGAGGGTTCTGTTGCTCTATGCGATCGCATAGTTGCTTCCGCGATCGCATAGAGTATAGGAGGTCTGGGGTGGGGGTGGTAGTATCTCTCTGCGGTCGCCTTTTGTCCATCGCAATCGCAGAGGTCTGTGGTTGGCCCTTCTTCAATCGCACCCTTCCTTTTGCGGTCGCGTAGTAGGAGATCCTATAGCTCTGTGATCGCCGCCCTCTTCCGCGATCACAGAGAACAATTTTTGCCCAGTTGTTTAATATCTCAAAAATAGAATACTATTACGGGATTTTCTTATTTCCACCATTCACTCCTTCCTTAAACACCCATTGAAGACCTCCAAGCTAGTTCTCCTCCATAACCACTTGGTTAAGTGACTTTAACTCCAATTTCTTCCATTTTCCTTCATCAAACACTAAAATCTAGGCTTAAAATCCTAAAATCAAAGTAGAAATTAGGGGTTTTGGGTAGAGTTAGGGTTTATGGGATTTTAGATAATTCAACCTCAATTTGGGGTCGGATTTCAAAACAAATCATATATTGAACTCGTTGGGGGTATGGGTGATCGGGTTTTGGTCCGAGCCACGTGTTTGGACCAACAAGTCCCGGGGTCGAATTTTGGTATTTTTGGAAGAATGCTAAGAATTATTTAGGCTATGGGATTGTGTTAATGTGTCATTATTGAAGTTAATAAGTTAATTATGTCTAGATATTGTTGCTCTGGAGTTGAATTCAAAAGGAAAGGCGGTGTTAGAGGCTTGATTGCTATTTTTGGACCCGAGGTAAGTGTCTTGCCTAACTTTGGTGAGGGAATAGGTATCGCATGTTATGTGCTAAGTGTTTATCATGTCCAGTGCATAGGTGAGGTGACGAGTACCTATGCATTGTGTGTCACGCATGCCCGTGAGTCCATTTTTGATGAAATTCTTGTCCTTACTTCCATATCCATTGTATTATGAATGTATCTATACTTGGAAGTTGATTGTTGTTGAAAATCCTCGTTGATGAACTTGTGATGTAATGGTCCTATTGAGGACCCAGCGGTAAAGGATATACTTGAAAAGGTTGGTTATAGTTGAGACCCTTGCCGTGCAATTTGTTATGATAATGACTGATATTTTCCTTTTGCCGGGTGATCATGATTTGTGATTGCACTATGCTGCATTCCTTTCCATTTTGATAATTGTCATTGCATTGGTGAGGAAGAGTATAAAGCACGAAGGGTGATGCCTTTCCATGATTTACATTGATTACATCATACATTGCATAGTGAGGAAGAGAGTAAAATCACAAAGGGTGATGCCGTGCCATGATTTACATTGATTACATCATCCATTGCATAGTGAGGAAGAGAGTAAAAGCACGAAGGGTGATGCCGTTCCATGATTTACATTGATTACATCATACATTGCATAGTGAGGAAGAGATTAAAAGAACGAAGGGTGATGTCGTTCCATGATTTATATTTAAAAGCACGAAGGATGATCTCGTGCCATGACTACATTTCCGTACATGATACATTGCATCGTGAGGAAGAGAGTAAAAGCACGAAGGGTGCTTTTGTGCCATGATTCATGTTATCTTACATCGTACATTGCATTGTGAGGAAGAGAATAAAAGCATGAAGGGACATGTCGTGCCATTAATTACAATTCTGGCATTATATTTGTCTCGTTAGCATATTTCTAATAAATTGCCTTTTTGTCTGCTCCTATGTGCTTAATTAACTGCTTTATCTCACTTATTACCCCATTGTCTGCTCCTGTATCCCCCTACGTAATTGTTTATCTCTTGCTTTGTTGTTCCACGATATATGTTGTAGAATTGGACAGGTTAACGTTTGTTGTCAAGTCTAGCCTCATCACTACTTCGGCCGAGGTTAGGCTCGGCACTTACTCAGTACATGGGGTCAATTGTACCGATGCTACACTGCACATCTTATTGTTATGCAGATCCCGCACTCGGACCCAGTGGACAACATTGAGGGAGTCTCCTTCAGTCCACCCCAAGAGGCTTCAAGGTATACCCGCTGTCGTTCGTGGGCCTTGGCGTCTCTCCTATCCCTAGTTTTTCACTTCTGTCTTGTCTTTACTTAGCTTTGAAATTTTATCTATTTTCGTTGTTAAATTGTGAACTGATTTTAGCTTATTCTGTTAATTCGGTGTTATCATGTTAGTTTAACTGTACACATTGTCTTGTCTAGTGGGTTCAACTTTAGACGCCATCATGGCCCGAAGGTGGGATTTCGGGTCATGACAGGTTTGTATCAGAGCTCTAGGTTGCTTAGGTCTCACAACTCACGAACAAACTTGGTAAAGTCTGAGGGATCAGTACGGAGATGTGTGTATTTATACCCCAGAGGCTGCAAAGTTAGGAATAACTCCACATTTATTTATCTCCATCGTGCGAATTTATTCTGTCATTGATGATTGAACCTTCCTACTCTTGTCCTCTGACTAATCTCAACGACACGCGAAGCGTCTATGATCGAACAAGAGAGGACGCCGCAGTGACAGCTACGATCAAGGGAAGAGACAGAAGCAGAGCGCAGTCTAAAGCTCGAACATCAGCACTTATTGTACAGTCTCAAATGGATCTAGATGCGGAGGTTCTAGCTCGGTCAGTATATGTTGAACTAGTTTAGATTCCGGAAGGATTTATAGCTACTCCATGGTTGCAGGATACACTAGTCCATTTATTGAGGTTGGACAAGTTACCAAACAAGTTCCACTCCATTTCAGTGGTATATGTTTTGAAGACCCAGATGATTTTCTTGACCGCTTCCATGAAGTATTGCAAACCATGGGAATACGTGTAAAGCAACAGGGTTGATTTATATGAGCTGTAAAGCTTAACATCGTGGATTATCAGGTATTGTGACCTATGATCTCGTTCCACGTGGGGGGAGCCCACTGTCAAGGAATAGATTGCGAGGTCGTGTGTCATATCGGTTGTGGCTTGGAATGTATAAGGTCGGGATTTTATTTTTGCAAGAGATAAAGCTGGGAATTTCGGTATGTCTACCTCCTTGATAACCCTATCAGGTTCGATAAGTTAACCAATCATACTCCTACGATGGTTCGTATAGCCAGAGGGCGAGTCCCTAGACTCATTAAAGGACTCACAAATGATTGTAAATTTCGGACAAACTCAGGGAATGATGATACTTTATGTCGACTAGTGGTAGAAATTGCCCTAGACTTGGGAGAGCCATATTTCATCAAAGCACTCAGGATACGTGCCCCCTTTCAGCTACAACTCAACTACATAACCACCTGGGTAAATAGGAGTCGGAATGTCGGAAGTGGAGGTTAGATTCCTAGAGGTGGAGACCCAGTGTGTTGATATATTTTTTATGGTATGGATGAGGTCGTTACATTAAATGATTTCATTAAAAGAACAATCTCTAATTATTATAAAGTGATGATTTTTTGAACTTAATTCGGTTATGCTTATCTAATAAAATCCTTCTAATATGCTCCTCTTTCGGGTGAGCTTCGTAAATAAAAAAAAACCTACTTATGTGAATACTTGTATTGAGAAATTCTATGGGAATAACTGTGTTTACCATTACGTGTTGAAATTTTTCGTAACGGAAAATATTTAAATGAAGGAAATGGAATGTTTCGAGTGGCACGATATGCATATTACTTGTGATTCAGAATCGAGGACGAGATACTCGCATGTTAAAATGATTTGGTATATTTAGACCGGGCCTCGAGCCGCGGTGGAAGTTATGTAAGGATGAGATCCTTGTGATGGAAATTCTTGTGTTTAAATTCTCTCTTGTGAATTAAAATTTGTTTCTTTTTACTATAAGTACTGGTAGGAAGTCATGCTTGTTAAAGACTTATGTATTAAAATAAGAGTAATAATAATAATATTAATAAATAAATAAATAAACTAATTAACCATCTGTGCGTAATTTGCTAAATTCGTGCTATAATTATGGAGCCTTAACTTACAAGGTAGGTGCCCGTTCCTGGTGGCGTTAGATGAGGCACGTTATTTTGGGCAATTATGAGGTCTTCAAGCATCGTATCTCTATATCAGTATTGTGAAGGAATTGGAGGAGTAGTTACAGGATTTGTTGGGTAAAGACTTCATTAGGCCTAGTGTTTCTCCTTGGGGTGCTCCAGAGTTGTTTGTTACGAAGAAAGATGGCTCAATGAAGATGTGTATTGACTGTCGGCAATTGAACAAGGTTACTATTACGAATAAGTGTCATTTGCCGAGGATTGACGATTTATTAGACCAGCTTCAGGGTGCCACAGTGTTCTCCAAGATTGATCTGAGATCTGAGTACCATCAGTTGAGGATTAGGGCATCTAATGTCCCTAAGACAGCCCTTCGCACTCGTTATAGGCATTTGAGTTCTTGGTGATGTCATTTGAATTGACAAATGCCCCAGCTGTTTTTATGGAGCTGATGAACTGAGTGTTCATGCTTTATTTGGACTCGTTCATTATTGTTTTCATTGGTGATATTTTGATATACTCTCGCAGGCGAGAGGAGCGTGATCAACACCGTAGAGTCGTCCTCCAGACTCTGTGGGATAGTCAGTTGTATGCCAAACTCTCCAAGTGTGAATATTGGTTGGGTTCAGTTGCATTTCTAGGCCACATGGCTTCAACAGAGGGTATTCAGGTGGATCCCCAGAAGATTTCAGTAGTTAGAGATTATCCCAAGCCCATTTCAGCTACATAGATTCGGGGCTTCTTAGGTTTAGCTGGGTATTATCGCCGATTTGTTGAGGGCTTTTCATCTATCGCAGCTCCGATCACCAGGTTGACCCAGAAAAGTGCTCAGTTCAGGTGGTCTGATGAGTGTGAGGCGAGCTTTCAGAAGATCAACACAATCTTGACCACGGCACCAGTGTTAGTGTTGCCCTTAGGTTCAGGACTGTATACCGTGTATTGTGATTCTTCATGGGTTGGGCTTGGCGCACTGTTGATGCAGGATGGCAAGGTTATAGCCTATGCTTCTCGTCAGTTAAAGGTTCATGAGAAGATCTATCCAGTTCATGACTTGGAGTTAGCAACTGATGTACATGCATTGAATATTTTGAGGCATTATTTGTATGGTGTGCCATGTGAGGTGTTCACGGATCATAAGAGCTTACAGTATTTGTTTAAACAGAAGGAGTTGAACATGAGACAAAGGAGATGGTTAGAGTTTCTGAAGGATTATGATATTACCATTCTTTATCATCTGGGGAAGGCCAATGTGGTGGCCGATGCTTTGAGTCGGAAGTCAGCCAGTATGGGTAGTCTTGCCTATTTATCAGTCAGAGAGCGACCTATTTCTTTGGATGTTCAGGTGTTAGCCAACCGATTTGTGAGATTGGAGGTTTCTGAGACTGGCAGTGTTTTGGCCCATGTCGTAGCATGTTCTTCTTTGTATGACCGTATTCGGGCCAGGCAGTATGATGATAGCCATTTATATGTTCTTAGAGATAGATTCAGGCATAGAGATGCCAAGCAGGTTACGGTTGATGTTAAGAGAGTTTTGAGGATGCAAGGACGGATTTGTGTACCTGATGTGGATGGTATTCGTGAGTTGATACTACAAGAGGCCCATAGTTCCCGATATTCCATTCATCCGGGCGCCGGAAAGATGTACCTAGACTTGCGGAAGCATTATTGGTGGCGTAGAATGAAGAATGATATATTAGATTATGTAGGTCGGTGCTTGAACTGTCAGCAGGTTAAGTACGAGCACTAGAGACTCGGCGGTTTGATGCACCAGATTCAGTTTCCCGAGTGGAAGTGAGGGCGTATCACCATGGACTTTGTAGTTAGACTCCCATGGACTTAGAGGATGTTTGAAGCAGTGTGGGTCGTTGTGGATAGGCTGACCAAGTCAGCGCACTTCATTCCAGTATCAGTTTCGTATTCAGCAAAGAAGCTGTCAAGGATCTATATAAGAGAGATTGTTAGACTGCATGGTGTGCCCATATCCATTATATCAGACCGAGGTAATCAGTTTACCTCCCATTTCTAGAGAGTATTTCAGCGAGAGTTGGGCACCCAGATCAAGTTGAGCACAACATTTCATCCTCAGACGGACGGACAGTCTGAGCGTACCATTCAGATTTGGAGGATATGTTGTGAGCTTGTGTCATTGACTTTGGTGGTTCATGGGACTAGTTCTTTCCTTTAGCTGAGTTTGCCTATAACAACAGCTATCAGTCGAGCATTCAGATGGCTCTGTATGAGGCATTGTATGGTAGACAGTGTCGGTCACCGGTCGGATGGTTTAAGCCGGGAGAGGCTATATTGTTGGGTTCTCAGTTAGTCCAAGATGCCTTGGACAAGGTGAAGATCATTCAGGATAGACTTCGTACAGCTCAGTCTAGGCAAAAGAGTTATGTGGATCGCAGAGTTCGAGATTTGGCTTTCATGATAGGAGACCAGGTGTTTTATCGAGTGTCGCC
The DNA here is from genome assembly GCA_005239525.1 of Nicotiana knightiana. Taxonomy (NCBI): domain Eukaryota; kingdom Viridiplantae; phylum Streptophyta; class Magnoliopsida; order Solanales; family Solanaceae; genus Nicotiana; species Nicotiana knightiana. The sequence goes on from MDKJ01029401.1 coordinate 52,359, forward strand.
TATGAAGGGCGTAATGAGGTTCGGAAAGAAGAGCAAGTTGAGCCCTATGTACATTGGTCCATTTGAGATTTTAGACAAGGTAGGAGATGTGGCCTGCACACTTGCCTTGCCACCGCATTTATCAGTCGTGCATCCGGTGTTTCATGTATCAATGCTCCAGAGGTATATTGTAGATCCATCTGATGTTCTTGACTTCAGCATTGTGCAGTTGGAGAAAGATTTGACTTATGAGGAGGAGCTGGTAGCCATATTAGCTAGGCAGGTTCGTCAGTTGAGATCGAAGAGTTATCCTTCGGTTCGTGTTCAATGGAGAGATCAGCCTGCCGAGGCAGTGACTTGGGAGTCCGAGTCCGATATGAGGAGTCGTTATCCCCATCTTTTCTCAGACTCAGGTACCTTTCTATGTCCTTCGAGGACGAACGGTTGTTTTAGAGGTGGAGATTGCGATGACCCAAAAGGTCATCCTATATTAATTTAAATAAATCTGTGTTCCGAGGCCCCGAAAGCCTCCGTTAATCTCACCTCGATATGTGTGCACAACCCGGGCGTGTAGCTGGGAAGATTTGATGTGAAAACTAGATGAAAAGTTGATTTTATAATAATTAATTAATTAAAGTTGACTTTGGTCAACATTTTTGGTAAACAGACCCGGACCCGAGATTTGACGGTCCCGGAGGGTCCGTGGGAAAATATACTCGAGCATATTCCCGGAATCGAACTCTGAGGACCCAAGCCTGAGAAATGAATGTTTAAAGAAAATTGTATTCCAAAAATAACTAAGGTTTTTGAAAATGAATATTAATGTGAAAACCGTGTTACTGGGCCCGTATTACGGTTCCGGAGCCTGGAACATCTTTAATATATGTTATGGGAGTTATCTGTGAAATTTGGTGTAAAACGGACTTAATATGACGTGTTTCGGATCAAAATTGAAATAATTGAGCCTTATGAAGTTTTAAGAAAATTCTATGAGTTTTGAGGTTTAATTCCTTGTTTTTGATGATATTATGGTGATTTAAATGCTTGAATAAGTCCGTATGATGACTTGGGAGTCGCGTGTGTTTTTTGTTTCGAACCCCGAGGGCTCGGGTGAGTTTCGGGTAGGTAACAGGGTGTAAAAGACATAGAATTTCTGGTGTAGAAGTCCATATCTGGTGTCGGTGTTGTTCAATGCGATCGCAGGCCTAGCTCCACGATCACATAGTGTGTTTGACAGGAGAGGTTCTGTGGCTCTATGCGATCGCATAGTTGCTTCCACGATCGCGTAGAGTATAGGCGGTCTGGTGTGGGGTCAGGTAGTATCTCTCTGCGGTCGCATTTTGTCCCTCGCGATCACAGAGGTCTGTGGTTGGCCCTTCTGCGATCGCACCCTTCCTTTTGCGGTTGCGTAGTAGGAGATCCTATTGCTCTGCGATCGCAGCCCCTCTTCCGCGATCGCAGAGAACAAATGTTGCCCAGTTATTTAATATCTCAAAAACAGAATACTATTACGGGATTTTCTTATTTCCACCATTCTCTCCTTCCTCAAACCCCCATTGACGACCTCCAAGCTAGTTCTCCTCCATAACCACTTGGGTAAGTGACTTTAACTCCAATTTCTTCCATTTTCTTTCATCAAATACTAGAATCTTGGCCGAAAATCCTAAAATCAAAGTAGAAATTAGGGGTTTTGGGTAGAGTTATGGTTTATGGGATTTTGGGTAATTCAACCTCAATTTGGGGTCGGATTTCAAAACAAATCATATATTTGAACTCGTTGGGGTATGGGTGATTAGGTTTTGTCTGAGCCTCGTGTTTGGACCAAGCGGGCCCGGGGTCGAATTTTGGTATTTTTGGAAGAATGCTAAGAATTGTATATTTAGGCCATGGGATTGTGTTAATTAGTCATTATTGATATTAATAAGTTAATTATGTCTAGATATTGTTGTTCTGGAGTTGAATTCAAAAGGAAAGGCGGTGTTAGAAGCTTAATTGCTATTATTGGACCCGAGGTAAGTGTCTTGCCTAACTTTGGTGAGGGAATAGGTATTGCATGTTATGTGCTAAGTGTTTATCATGTCCAATGCATAGGTGAGGTGATGAGTACCTATGCATTGTGTGTCAAGCATGCCCGTGAGTCCATTTTTGATGAAATTCTTGTCCTTACTTTCATATCCATTGTATTATGAATGTATCTCTACTTGGAAGTTGATTGTTGTTGAAAATCCTCGTTGATGAACTTGTGATGTAATGGTCCTATTGAGGACCCAACTGTAAAGGATATACTTGAAAAGGTTGGTTATAGCTGAGACCCTTGCCGGGCAATTTGTTATGATAATGACTGATATTTTTCCCTTGCCGGGTGATCATGATTTGTGATTCCACTATGCTGCATTCCTTGCCATTTTTATAATTTTCATTGCATTGGTGAGGAAGAGTGTAAAGCATGAAGGGTGATGTCGTGCCATGATTTACATTGATTACATCATACATTGCATAGTGTGGAAGAGAGTAAAATCACAAAGGGTGATGTCGTGCCATGATTTACATTGATTACATCATACATTGCATACTGAGGAAGAGAGTAAAAGCGCGAAGGGTGATACCGTGCCATGATTTACATTGATTACATCATACATTGTTTAGTGAGAAAGAGAGTAAAAGCAAGAAGGGTGATGCCGTGCAATGATTTATATTTAAAAGCATGAAGGTTGATGTCGTGCCATGACTACATTTCCATACATGATGCATTGCGTCGTGAGGAAGAGAGTAAAAGCACGAAGGGTGATGTCGTGCCATGATTCATGTTATCTTACATCGTACATTGCATTGTGAGGTAGAGAGTAAAAGCACGAAAGGTGATGTCGTGCCATTAATTACAGTTCTGGCATTATATTTGTCTCATTAGCATATTTCTGATAAATTGCCTTCTTGTCTGCTCCTATGTGCTTAATTAACTGCTTTATCTCACTTGTTACCCCATTGTCTGCTCCCGTATCCCCCTACATAATTGTTTATCTCTTGCTTTGTTGTTCCACGATATATGTTGTAGTATAGGACAGGTTAATGTTTGTTGTCAAGTCTAGCCTCGTCACTACTTCGGCCGAGGTTAGGCTCGGAACTTACTCAGTATATGGGGTCGGTTGTACTAATGCTACACTGCACATTTTATTGTTGTGCAGATCCCGTACTCGGACCCAGTGGACTACGTTGAGGGAGTCTCCTTCAGTCCACCCCATATGCTTCAAGGTATACCCGCTGGCGTTCGTGGGCCTTGGTGTTTATCTTATCCCTAGTTCTTCACTTATGTCTTGTCTTTCCTCTAGTTTTCAGATACAGACATGTATTTCCTTTCAGACCTTGTATTTGGCACTCCTATAGAGAGTTCATGAGTTTGTGACTCCATGTTTTGGGGAATTATTGCGATGTTGTATTATGCTGTATTTACTTAGCTTTGAAACTTTATCTATTTCCGTTGTTAAATTGTGAAATGTTTTTAGCTTATTCTGTTTAATTCGGTGTTATCATGTTATTTTAACTATACATGTTGGCTTGTCTAGCGAGTTCAACGTTAGACGCCATCACGGCCTGAAGGTGGGATTTTTTGTCGTGATAAAATCACTGAGCTGAAATAGCATTTACAAAACTCTTTGTAAACCTAAGAATTAACTCTATCCCGTTGTAGCAACCAGGCTCCAACTATTGCGACAACTTCAAGTTAACTCTAACTTGAATAGTCAGAGTACCTAATACAATTTCCGCTAGATAAAGATGAAAGGTCCAATTTCGAAACCTCCTCCTACAATCAAAAGTAGAATAAAAGACATACACTTGGAATTGGTTCTTCTATCTGGTTCATGTAGCTTCAGGTTCGCACACTTGATTCACACAAGAATTGCTTGCAAAATGCCTTGCTATTTTGCTCTCAACACATGTTTAACTTCTGCTTTTGTGTCTGCTTGTAAAATGAGAAAATCCTAAAATATATAGAGTTAGTAGATTAAGAAATAACTAGAGTTCTAATGCTACTCTTCCTTGGTGGAAGAGTTCTAGTTATCCTCAACTTCTAACTCCTCCCTTATATTGGATAGTGTTATCTTTGAGTAAGGAGTCATTCTCCTTATAAATTATTCAACCTTATCGATCAGGATATATTAAATATACCAAGTTAAGCTTATCTCCTACACGTGCATCCCTTATGCTCGAATCCTCCCGTGTCTATGTACAGAGGGGATAGACCTGGTTCATGCCTGAGCTTCTTTTGTCAATCTTCAAAACAAAACTTCACTTGGACCAACAATATGACATCTTAAAATATGCCTAAATTATACCATCGTATAGATAAGTGAAATGTTGTTTAACATGGATATTCTATTTTATGATTGCTGGATGTGTTAGATGTTTCATATTAAAACGATATCTCAAGTGTTCACCAAATAGGGGATGACCAAATTGAAAATGATTTGGAGTATCCTGAACGCATATTAGAAGAAGTTGATATAAATGAAGTAACAATTATAGAAAATAAGGACGAATAATCATCTTATGAAATTGAAACACGTGAGGACGAAGAATTCTTGGACGAGGAACAATACGTCGACGAGGATTAACAAGTTGGTTTTTTAAAGCACTCTCGTGTTATAGCTAGTTTCATATTTTGTCATTCTAAATATGTATTATATTATGCAGATGAAACTCAAGGGTCAAGGTAAATATAATCCTACTAGTTCTCGGGGTGTCGAGAAGGCTAGGAAAGCAAGGGGAAGGGTAGAATCTAGTGATAATACTACTCCCTCATTTCTAGCCTATTTATAGATGCCTGTGTTTTTTCTTCCACCACAGGGATATATTGAGCTTCCACAATAGAAACGAGCTTATACTTTCATATAGACACTGGGTCATCTATCACAGATCCATAGGACTATACGTTCATCATATAGTCCAGCTGCCTCACATTCACTTGTATCGCAACCATCTGCATCACAACATTATGCATCACAACCATCAATATAACAGCCACATGAGTCGCAACCATACGTATCATAGCCACATGGATCGCGACCATCTATGTCGCAGTTACAAGTATCGCATCCATCTTCATCACCTACTCCTTCCGTTTCAGGAGTTTGCTTGTAGGACCGTAGCTCTGAACCCCCCTCTACAACATTTGTGCATGCCTCTGATACACATGGTGAGGATCATGATCCAGAGGCTGTGCATTATGATCTATGGCAGGATCATCATAGTCCCTGAGGGGAATGGGTAAGAGTTATTTGTTATTTTTTTGTTTATTGTTTTATAGTTTATCTAATATTTTTATGTATTTTTATTGTTATATTGCAGGTTCAAACCGGCAGGCATACTACTGAGATAATCACCAATGCCATCAAAAATATTTATGATGGCCCCTGTGCGACTTGGAGTGGTTTTCCATACTTGATGAGGGAGAAAATTTTCATTTAGTTTAAGGTATAAATGTTCTTTTAAGAATTTTAAGAATTTATATTTATGATGTTTACATCTAATATTTAAATTTTGATAAGTAGAGTAAGTATGTACAGGAAGACCGCTATAGTGAGGTAGTGACTGCAAATTTTTATCATAAAGTCCACAAGAGATTGGCGGATCATTTCTCGAATTGTAGAAAGAAGACCAAGAGGCTGACTGGTGCCTACAACTTTTATGAGATGATTTGTTAAGGCAATGGTAGACCAAGGAGTTCTTAAAGAAGAGCAAACAAGGAAAGAAAGCTCGCTTATTAGATAAGGGAGGCTCCTTCCATACTAGGGGTTCTATCAGCATCGGAACAACAAGAATAAGATTGGTAACTCCTTAAATTATTATTCCCTCTATTTCAATTTAGATGGGGTAGTTTGACTCGACACAGAGTTCAAGATAAGAAAGAAGACTTTTGAACTTGTGGTATTAAAAGCTTTAAGGGTAAAAACTTTATGGGGCCATGACATTGTGGTTATAAAAGCTTTTCATCAAGGGTAAAATGAATAAAATGAAGAGTTTAAAGTTGAATTATTTCTAAATTTAGAAATGTATCATCTATTTGGAACAGTCTAAAAAAGAAAGTACCTCATCTATTTGAAGCGGAGGGAGTACGTTTTTACTTTTCTAAGTATATCAATTCTAATTATTAACCTAATTAATGTATTTTCAGGAAATAAAGTATGGGTGTCCACTATAGTAAGATGAGCTATTCAGTGAGATGCATATTTTAAAGAAGAAGAAAGACGCGGATAAAATATATGGTTTGAGGACCGGGCATAGATTACATATGTAAGGTTTAAAATTTTCTTAAGAGTTATAATTTACTATAATAAGATTTTTTATATACTAATTTAATTTAAAATAACGTAGGGTTGCTTTCAAAGTACCGTAGAGGACTTCATTCATAGTGATCCGGCTGGTGAACAAGTGAGCCAACCCAACCTTCGGACGAGGATGGTGAAAGAATGTGGTTGGAGGTTGGTGGTGGTCCAAAAAAGGGGACGGTATACGGGCTTCCTGAGAAAATACTTGATCGCTACAAGTGTGGAATGCAAGGAATAGGGACTTCCTCATAGGGCGAGGTACTTAATAGGTAGACCCTCTCGGCTATGCAGGAGAAGGTGACAAGGTTTATATCCGAGCTTGACGCGGCCAAGGAAAGAGAAAGGCTTAGAGATGTACAATTTCTTGGTAGGGAAGCTCAGATGAGAACTCTCCTGTCTACTGGAGCTTTTTGATCATGCCCAACTCTAGTCCTAAAAAGGATAAGCGGACGCTGTAAATATAATCTGGCCTAAGAATCCAGAGTCGAATCCCACAGATAACTAAGGTTTAGCTATAACTGTTTACTATCACTAAGAAGACAAGCTCAAATAATTCCTAAGTTATAAACATTAAGATTTTTGTATCTGATTAACTAACAAGTTAAAATATTACTAGACATATTCTTTCGAACTATGCTAACTGGCACTAATTCACTGCTCACTAAGATCGCCCCAAGGTTTTGTTAATAATAATCCCACATTTAAATTTGTATTGATTCCTCACATACGTTAGGAGTGATGTTATTCAAAAACTACCTAAATATGTACCCTTTTCTAAGCAAAACACATTAAATAGGCACGGCCAATTAAGGGTCCTTCAATCAACTAAAACAGTCACGTAGTTGAACAAGAAGAGAAAATCCAACGGCAAAATTATATTAAACGCAATAGAAAAATTATCCTTCAAAAGGTTCCATAAAACACTAGATGGCAAGTTTTAGCTACTCGTAACCATACTAACAATCGTTATAATTATTGAAAGCATTACAATACAGATTAAGGAAGAATGGAAGATAAAACTCTTGTGATTTGTTACTTTGAAGTGTTCTTCTAGTCTTCTTGTCCCTCTAATAATGTCCTCCCTATAGGTCGAATTTTCTCTAAAATACGTCCCTCCCCTCTCTTAGACATGTTTAGGGAGTATTTATAGGCTAGGGTTGAAGTCCTTGAGTCCAAATTCTGGTTGGAGACTTTTAACCCGCGACTTTTAAGTACCAAGCTATAGACCTCGCGAACCCAGGCTTATAGCACGATCAACCTGGCTATAGACCTCGCGAAGCCTGATCTACAGTACAGTCAACTTGGCTATAGACCTCGCAAAGCTTGGTCTATAGCACGGTTCGGGTACTTCATGCTTTTGCGCTCTTTCCTTGCATTTTTGTCCTCTTTTTGTGCAACTTTCATTCCATTATTTCTTTTGATGTTCCTACACATAAAACAACACAATTTAGTTCAAATGTCGCACAATAAATCACTAAATCAACAAAATATAGGGCGAGTAATGTACTAAAAGTATAGCATTTTGGTATAACATCACCACCCTACATTTAAAGGTTGCTCTTCCTCGAGTCGACCACCAATTCCCAGAGCACCTTATTTTCTTTTAGCACATCGGAATCACACCATACCTATGACAATGGTTGATAGGAATAATTAAACTTTAGCATATGCTTTCAACACACACTTCCCTTTACTTTATTCCATACTTCAAAAAATTATTGGACAACAAGACAATATGCTTATGACAATTCTAGCCTCATAAACTGACTCGGTATCACAATGCATTCATGGCCTGAACAATTAACATCATAGAGACATCTAATAACATCACATATCCCTTGCAAAATCATGTTCCCTCAAAACGAGAACAACAGAGTAAGTCGAACCCACACACTCTAATCAAATGTTTAAATATACTTTAAGGACTCAAATAAATCAAACAAATTCCTCTCTCACAAAGAAGTCATATGCATGCATAAAGTACCATAGGCTTGCCCATTATGTAAACATCTACCAATGTAGGCTTGCTCGATCTAAAATCAATTAAGACTTATTATGGTTTTAATTTGGGCTAAAGGACGAGTATGATAAATTTAGGAATAGTGACTAACCCTCCTAAGCACTTTAATACATCACAAAATTAATTTTAAGCGCAAATTCTTCAATTCACTTCAGTTTCATAAACAAGATCACACCCCAAAAATATTCTCTCGTTCTTTAAGCAGTGCTTTACATTATACCGCACTGGAAAGAACAAGACAATAATTTATTCATCTATATTTTTCCTTTTTTCTCTTTTTTTTTCCTACTATTGTTTTTCCCTTTGTAGTTTCCGCTAGTGGTGTAGTAGTTTACAAAATAAGTGCACTCTTCTTTCTTTCATTGGATCCACTTGAAAGTCACCCCACACTTAGTCCTTGCTTTTTACAGTGCTCATTTCACAATTAAAGTGCTTTAAGAGGTAAAAGGATCAAAATAATGATAATTAAGAACAAAGGGGTATATGCTTGTAATGTGGTTGCCAAATAAAAGTTTATAGACTCAAAATGGTTGAGTAGGTATAATTTTATTTGTGATAAGAATTAATTTCAAATGATCAAATAAAGCCTAAATTCATTTTTCAAACCGAGCAAAACTTAAAATTTCACTTCAGCTCACATTCAGGGCAAGTTCTTGACTCTAATGCAATGACACGGACTATAAAATTCTCATTGCACATGGAACATGACTCACTAAGGTCGGTGGCATTCTGATTCTCAAATAAGTACAAGTATTCACAGAGCCATAAAATATTAAGTATTAAGCACAAAGTGAACACGGGCCAAGAAAATGAGACATAGGCATCAATAGACATGCTATCTAACTCAATAAGGCATCATAAGCAATTTCAAACTATAAGGAAGGTAATACACATGCTAGAGCCTAAATATGCTACTATCAAACAAGTCAAAAGGGCGCCTAGAAATTTTATCTTCCTTCTTTTATTCCTAAATCCAATTTTACTCTCAAAATAAAAAACTATGACCCGGTTCAAACTACATCCCATGGAAAAGAAAAACCACGGAGGATTATTGTCGCGCCCCCTTTTTGCTCGCAGAATCAGGTTTTGACATTCATTTGGGAAAACTCCCTTCCTTTTGGGAGAGGGGTATGGAAAGTGAAGAGTCGTCACCTAACGGATTTATGGTGCATTAGGGCACCTAATGCAAGTAATTCACGAAACCAGTCTATGTTACTAGAGATTGGGTAAGGGCTTGAAATTACCTTGAGGGAAAGGTGTTAGGCACCCCTCGAGGTCCATAATGGTGAATCCCGGCCAAAATTACTTAGTAAATTAGTCATTTAACAGATAAGCATTCCAAGCACACAATTGTAAGTAAGATAAAAGGAGTTTAAAGGTAAGTAGTCGGAGCACACATATGTATATAAGATAGGGGAGTCCTAAGTTATAAGCCTATAGGATCACATTCGTACAATGCCCAGTAATCCTTCCTCAACTAGAGGGGTTACACGTGACACTATCGCACATGTCATCATATCCTTTTACTACCCAATTACCCTCCCCTTAGCGGTTGTATAGGCGGTTTTAATTAAACGAACTCTAAGCGTGCATTACCCGTCCCTTCCTTGTAGTCCCGGAGGTGTTTAGGACCTCTATTTATAGGTAGTTCTAGACTCTCCTAAAGTGTTTAAAAAGGAAAATCAAAGCGACAACAAAGGGCCCATGTTTACCTCCACAAATAAACAGAAAATTATCACGTCTCAAACATCAAGATTTCAGATGTTTCGGAAAAGGTCCTAGAACATGATATCTAAGTGAGCATGATAAACAGAGAATATGCAGCATTATGTTAAGGCGAAGCGGTAAAGACCTCATCAGTTTGCCTGCTGATTTTAGAACCTGTTGAATCTAGGCAGTCACAAATAAACAAAACATAGTTTTACAATTTTGTAAGGCCTTAATACCTATAAGCTTTCCTAGGCGTGGTTCAAGGATATCCTATAACATGTGTGTCTACAATGCAAACAGAATTCTAGAAATTGACTAAAGGAAAACAAACAGTTTGAGTTTTTTAATACATCATATAAACATGCTTGTGTAGGTGCTAAAATTGCTTTTAAAAATTCGTATAGACAGGACGGTTATTGACTTAGGCGATGTAGACATGATACAACATAGTCCTAAAGCAGGATTTCTAATACACACCAAGGATGGGAATTTTTATTAAGCAGAATTGCAATGGTAACTTAATAACAGGATTTCTAGGTGATCATGATTATGCAGAAGCAGAATCCCGTAACAATAAAGTAATGAGCCTATAACATTGCCTAGTATGCCAGGTGATCTAAAAGAATGGTAAACTTGATATAAAACTAAGCATGATTGCTAATGCGAATAACATAATGTGAGCTTGAAGCATGATTTCTAATGCAAGTGAACCCAACATAGACCTGAAGGCAGAATTTCTAATGCAAGCAAACACAATATAAACCTAAAGCATGATTTCTACCCGGTCTCCCTACAAAAATCCATATAGGAATCCCTCCCCTTTACTAATTTCCCCAAAATCTTTTTACAAAGGTATTATTAAAGACCATAAATAACTAAATTACATAATAAATATAAGTTATGTATAGGGAGCCTGAGATAGGCCCTAAGTGAACCTGGAAATACCAGGCCTTCAAAAAAGTCCATGATGCCAAAGTCTCATAGCCAATAGGGTGTCCTAGTGTGTCAAAGTTCCATAAGGACCTCAGGGATCCCGGGCAATGCTCACACCAAGATCCTTTGAATAGGGAAGTGATTATGTGTAGTGTGGAAAATGTCAGCCCCACTGTACCAGAGTTCAGAGGAATCTCATGGATTCCTAGGCAGTATACACACTGGAGGGGCACAACTTAAGTAATCTAAGAGCAGGAGTGAGAGTGTTTGACATAGTTGGAATATCTTTTGGACAACGGTATAGGAGTAAAACATTTAGGAGTAAAAAATCCTTTAAGAATGGACACATTTTGGGAAAACATATTAAGATTAAAAAAGGACATGTTCAACAACCTTTTGAAGGAAAAGAAGATTCAGCAAACAACAACATGGTCACAAAAGCATCACATTGCCCAAATTCAACTTCAGTTTGTCAACTAGTTCTAGGTGTACAAACAGTTACAAAATAAAGGAGCATGGGTCGGGGACACAGGAATCAGAAACACACAAGAACATGATAAGAGTGAGAGCATACTGAGTAACAGATACATGGAATAGAAAAGGGTTTCTACACCAACCAAATTCACAATAACATGCTGACCTAGAGTCTAGGCAGGAAAAGCATAGGTCTAACAACCAGGATTAATGCTAAAGTAGTCATGTTAACTAACAACAACAGACAGTAAAACTTAGAAACTAAGTGTAGGAATGGTCATGCTGAAGATAGGAGTCTAACAACACAAAATTAGTCATGCCAATTGAAGTCAATTAGATAGGAGTCTAAGACACAAGAGTAAGCATGCTGGTTGAAGGAAGTAAACGTGAAAGAGGGGAGTACTTAAACTAAAGTAAACATGCTGATTAAAGAAAAAAAAAGAAAGGGTGAACTTAAACATACCGACCAAATAGTAAACAAGAAAGAATATAACATTAGGTACATAAGCGGTTAGTCTAATGTGGAAAAGACATGGATATTAACATGAATAGAGCCCTAGAGAATCATATAGATTTAAACTTCATAGTAGAATGAGTGGCATTAGAAGCAGGAACATACCAGTTAAGGAAGCAAAGACAGAAGGTGAAGTAGGTAGGATTTGACAGTCTAGCCTTGGCTTTCAGTCGGCTAAACAAGCAATGAATACAAGTAGAAGAAAGAGAGATGAGATAAAGTTTGTGTGTGTGTGTGTTTGAACTATTGTCCGTGTCTTTAAGAAGAAGAATGAGAGTGTATATATAACATTTAGGGAGCAAAACAAATATAGTAAAGAGAATCACAGTTCAATCAATTAAGAGCAATCAACCTATTAGGAAATCAATTCCAATTGAGAAATCCGTAAATGACCCCTTTAATTGGGGAGGGTCAGTTAATGGTCAGAATTGGGCCTAATTAAGGTAAGAAATCATACCATATAAGGAGTCGGTAAAATCCCAAACCATACTGATAATTAATTAAGGCAAGTATAATCAATTAAGGTCATAAATAAGGGAATTAGTGAACATCTCAGCAAAGACTAATTTTAATAGGACAACCATTCGAATCAGTAAAAAATTCTCAAAGAATAATGATTTTATAAGAAAGAATTATTCGAATCCCTAAATAGAAATCAGCCAAGTAAAATCCCCAAAGAATTCTGATTTTAACGGGGTAAAACATTCTAATCTCATAATAGAATTAGTTAATAAGACTGGTTCACAGAAATCAACATAATAATGAAAAAAAATTGAAGAAATCAATATGACAAACAGAAACATCTAGGGTTGAAGAATATACATGAGAATCAGTCAAGATAATGAAGAACATTTAGTTTAATCAGTGAGAAGTTAGGAAAACCTTTGAAGAAAGTTTGGGACGAACCCTAATTTCAGAAAGAGTGAATAAAATCGAAGCAATTAACTAGAACAAAAGATTTTTAAAAGAAAACACCCAATAATACTCGAATCATGTTAGATCTGAACATATTCAAAGACTAGTGAAACTAGGGGTTTTCAGAAATAGTAGAAGTAAAAGGAAATGGTCGAAAACCATAGATTTGAACCAAAATAGGCAAGAAACAGTACTCACAACAACAATGGCCATAGATAGGCCTGTGAGAAAGGTTTTGAACAAAACAAGGTTGAATCTCTTCGAGATTCTCTCATAAATCAATGAAGTCGGACAACCAGAAGATATAACAGGCTGGCAAGGGCCGGAAAATCCATAGAAACCCCATAGACGGGGTGTTTTACAGGTGACGACGGCTAGGTTTTTAGGGGGTGATTGAGAAAGAATGGAAAGGAGGAGGGATTCCAGGGCGGCCGGGTTGAGTGAAATGAATGGGGTTAGGGTGTTAGGGGATTTATTATGGTAGGTTTAATCGTGGACCGTTGATCAAAATGATCAATGACCACGATTGAGTCGGGTGTATAGGTTTGGGCCTAACGGGTTTGGGCTATCTTTTAAAAGGGGTTGGGCTAATGTTTGAGGGGGTTAGGTCCGAAAATAAAAGGCTATTTATTAAATACTCATGTAATTGACAAAATAATTTGTAAAAAATAGTTAATAAATGATAAAAAATGATTTTTATGCGTCAAATTGATTTGAAATAATTACTTAATATTATAAAAATATAAAAGGTCAATTTCTTGTGATATAAGGTAATTATACACTCATGGGCTATTACTGCAAAGTTATTACAACTATAACCCAAAAATGTAAGTATGGCTATTCGTAAAATAATCAAAGCTTAGCGTAAACATAAATGATAAAATTAAGCAATAAATTGTTATAAACCAATGGTGATGCAATTAGTAATTGTCCATATAGTAAAAAATACTGGGACAAATTAATTAAAAAATCATTAAAAATATAGAAATTATGGAAAAATATTAATTGATGCTCATACATTATTTTGAAAAGATATATGCATTTTGGAAATAATATAGGGAAAAATTGGGTATCAACAATTATTACTACCTACAAAATAAAAGAGATATTTTGGATTTTTAATTTTCTTTTTGTGTTTTTGGTTAGACATTAAACCCTCAAGAGAACTGTCAAATAGATCAATCGTCAGGAAAAGTACAATATGTTCTATTATTCTAAGAAAAAAGTTATTCAATTAAACTAACACAACTAAAATAGAATAAAAAGCCAACCAGACAGTCTCCTCACCCCATACTTAAAATTGCGCATTGTCCTCAATGCACACCAATAAATACAAGAGGGTAAAAGAAACTCCCTGGTAGGCTAAAGGCCGAAGCACTAGCAGCTCATGGGTGCTCAAACTTCTTCCAGGCATGGTCCTTCGTGCGGGTACCTCACACTTAGTTACAACCATCTAGTTTGTTGTTGCATCCTTCCAATGGCCTTGCTTCTCTTGCTCCTACAGAAATAAAAAACAACACTACAATAATAATACAATAAATTAAAAAAAAGAATAAAAAAAAAGGTAAAGTTGGGTTGCCTCCCAACAAGCGCTTGATTTAACGTTGCGACGCGACGCGAATCACTTTTTGCCTCTACTTTGAACTTATGAATTAGACCTCAAGTTCTGATTCTTCTCTATGATCATGCTCTTGTGTGATACAAATTGTTGCGAGCAAAAAATCAAATGATTCTTTATGCACTTTTTGGCTTTCAACCGAGGAGTGTCATCTTGCCTAGACGACCTTAAAATTTTCAGAATATAGCGCTCATCCACCTCATCCTTTAACTCTTGCATTGGCTCATACAGATCAATTTTTATTTCTCCTTCCGAACACAATGTTGAAAAATGATTGGAGTGAGGACCAATGCACTCAAACTGAAAATTCAACTTCTTGCCACAAACTAGAATCAATTAAAATTGTATCTGTAGCGTCCTGAGTTGACTCCAGTACCACTTCTTCAACATCGACATCATAAAATTCTAGTTGGTTGGTTTGGTCATATTCTTCTCTCAACTCCTCCATTATAATGGCAAGTTCTACAGCCAATTCGTGATCTTCTTAGCTACTATCCATAATGTAAGTTTGATGCGCTTTACAAAGTTCAATTAGTTTATTCACTTGAGCCTCCAAGTTGTGAATGGTTTCTCATCATATTGCTCCACAAGGCAATTCAATTTATCTTTGATCTCCTTCAGGTCAACTTCCCTAGGTTCTTTTGTTCCTATTAACTTCACATGAAAATGTTGTTACATCACAATAAGGGGTTTGGGAGGATAATAAGTACGAGAACAATCATAAAAGTGACTGCCTTGACCACCACAAATATCACATATATTCCACACATAGGATTGAGTTGATGCACATAACTCGTTCTCGAAATATTTTGATAATTTTTCCAGAGGTGGTTTCCTTCACAATATATATGAGGATCAATAGTAGAATTATCAACACCTAAACTCCATCCCATAACTCCAAGATGTCATGTTTCTCAAATCAACAAGTAGAATAATACAAAATAAAAAAACAAAACAAAAAAAAGTTCAAACTTGAAACCTAGCAATATGTACACCTGTAGCTACACCGTTAGTTCCCCGGCAACGGCGCCAAAATTTGATCACGCCCAACTCTAGTCCTAAAAAGGATAAGCGGTCTGAAAATATAATCCGGTCTAAGAGTTTGGAGTCGAATCCCACAGCAAACTAAGGTTTAGCTACAACTATTTACTATCACTAAGAAAGCAAGCTCGAACAATTCCTAAGTTATAAATATTAAGATTCTTGTATCTAATTAACTAACAAATTAAATTAGTAGATTAAAAACTAGGGATACTTAGGGTTGGATAAAAGATTAAGGAGGTCTAGAGTTATGATTTCCCCAATTGTCGGAATCCTTTCCGCTATGTCTTCTATAATTTTGCCTAAGTATTCTCTACTGATCGTGAGTATTTTGGGTGTCGTAATTCTCTTCCGAGCAACTACCAAAATTTACTAGACATAGTTCTTCCGAACTACGCTAGCTGAAACTAAATCACCGCTCACTAAGATCACACCAAGGTTTCGTTATTCCTAATCCCACCTTTAAACCCTCTGTATTAATTCCTCACATATGTTAGGAGTGATGTTATTTAATAACTACCTAATTATTTACCCTTTTCCAAGAAATACACACTAAATAGGCACATTCAATCCAGGTCCCTTCAATAAATTAAAATAATCACGTAGTTGAAAAAGAAGAGAAAATCCAACAGCAAAATTATATTAAACACAATAGAAAAATCATCCTTCCAAACGTTCTATCAAACCCTAGATGAGAAAGTTTAGCTACTCATAACCATACTAACAATCATGATAATAATTGAAAGCATTAAAATACAGATTAAGGAAGAACAGAAGAGAAAGCTCTTGTGATTCGTTGCTTCCAAGTGTTCTCGTAGCCTTCTTGCATCTCCAATAATGTCCGCCCTCTAGGTCGAATTTGGTCTAAAATACGTCCCTCCCCTCTCTTAGACATGTTTAGGGAGTATTTATGGGCTAGGGTTGAAGTCCTTGAGTCCAAATCCTAGTTGGAGACTTTTAATCCGCGACTTTTAACTACTAGGTTATAGACTTCGCGAAGTCAGGCTTATAGCACGGTCAACCTGGCTATAGACCTCGGGAAGCCAGGTCTATAGTGCAGTCAATCTGGCTATAGACCTCGCGAAGCCTGGTCTGCAGCACGGTTTGGGTACTTGATACTTTTGCGCTCTTTTCTTGCATATTTGTCCTCTTTTTGTGCAACTTTCATTCTATTATTTCTTCCGATATTCCTACACATGAAACAACAAAATTTAGCTCAAATGTCGCACAATAAATCACTAAACCAACAAAATACAGAGCAAGTAATGTACTAAAAGTATAGAATATTGGACTAACATCACTTTTTCATTGCCCCGGTCTCATGAGTCATCGCTAGAGGCCTGACCTCCATGTGATTGTTCCTCCCGTACTCCACTTCATTGCTCTGCCCGTCCTCCACAAGACCATTTTTACCATCTTCAAGATGAAAGTTCATTAGATAGTAGTGATACAGTAGAAAATACCCCTTGAACAGTAGTTTGATATGCTTTGAAATGAAAGTTAGCTTTGCTTTTGACATAAATTATTTACATATACTTGTGGACTAAATTTTCTGAAGCAGATCTATTAACTGTTTGTTTTCGTTTGAACGTTCACTCGTTCACCATCCAACGCGGAAAATAAAGTTTCCAAAACCTTAAGTTAGTTGTTGGGTGCACGAACAAAATCCAATATAGATAGTTAAAAAGATTGGGAGACTGTTGATTCATTTCAATATCTAATCAATACCTTATTGATTTAGTATCGTCTACTCGAATTAGTTTCGAATGGGAAGTTTACGTATAAGGTGTATGAATTTTTTTAATGATGTGAGTTTGTTTGGAAAATGACAATATGTTTAGGGTATTATTGAGTTGGTTCAGTCCAACAACTGATATCATAGCCTAAATTCGATGAAATGAGTACGGTGATGACAAAATGATAGTGTGGGCTCGGGGCTTGATTTTCTTACCTTTACGATCTTGGAGACGCGTACACACCAATAAACTAGTTGCAGGCTTCGCTTGCATATATACTTTAACAATGTGGGTGTCACACAGTGAATCGTGAAAATTAAGCCGTGGACCGTGATAATGGGCCAAGAGGAACTTGGTTCGAGGGAAAATATTTTTGGTGTCCGAACAATGTCCCACATTGGTTGCTGAAAAGATTGAAAAGTTACGTAAGGTATAGGAATCTCTTAATGGCATGAGATCTTTTGGGGAAACCATGCGAGTTTGACCCAATGCGGACAATATGATCACACTAAAGATTGGTTGACTACATATAAAGTGCAAGAATTCCTTAATGGTGTGAGACCTTTTAGGAAAAATCGTGTAAGTTTAGCCTAAAACGGATAAATCACACCATGTTAAGAGTATTATTTTACTGATTTAGCACAACAATACTATTTGATTGATCGAGCATCTAATTAAATATGAGGCGATATATATCAAAATATGCATACATTAAGCCGATTATTAATCGGTATGCTCTACCGACCATTCAGTTAACAATTAACCATTCAGTTACAAATCAGTCATAACTGGTCGCATTTTTGACACTTTATTACCCATTATCGACTAAAACTTTTCTGACTTTTTCGAACGACTTTAAGCGAAATTTTAGTAGTGTACGTCGGGATGGCATATGTAGGAAATACTGGGTCCACCCATAAGGGGTGCTCTAAGGCCCAATAGGGTTATTAGTTAACCCTAAATATTCCCTATATAAGTACACTTAGTGTACATTAAATATAGGCTTAGCAGTATTTTTCCTGCGCTCTTTCTTCCTCTCTCAATTGAACTAGGTTTAGACTGTGGAATTGGGGGTTGATCCAACATACCGTGACAACCACCGCCGACCAGTGATTTCAGCCGCGGTTCATCCGTTTTCGCTTCCGCTTCACGAAAAATAAGTAAATTCTCGATTTGCGTTTTACACGCTATCTAATGTGTTTAGAGTAACGTGTTCCTTCATTGGTATTAGAGCCATAGGCTGGTTTTCTAGTCCGGATACATATATAGAATAGTTCTAAATTTAAGTGTAAATCTGGAACGTGTATATATGTATTTTTTTTTTTTTGATGTTTCTCTATGCGATTGAGACCAGTTAATGAGTTTAACTCCATTTTTATTCATCTGATATTTTTTTTGAATTAGTGCTAAAAAAAACTGATGGATGATAATAGTCCTTTTTGAAATTACTTTTCAAACTGATCGTTTGAATACGAATGGCTATTTGTACTCCCTCAAACTTGTATCACCTTTTTAAATCTCATCAAAAGACAAAACAAATATTTGATTTGTTTTAAAAATCATCCGACCCTGATGTATTGCTGTTGTGCACCACCGAAAGCCACTGTCAAATGGACGGTGGATGTTAAGAAATAACTACTGTTTTGACGTAGCAGATCACAGATGGAGCTTGATGCTCCATAGCCATGGCAGAAAACTATTTTTAAAAAAAAAGGAAATCATTGTAAATTTAGAATAACTTAGGATTCTATTAAAGGTTTACAGTGATATTTTTTTTGAAACTTTCATGTGTAATTGGGATTGATAATATAACCCTATATGCTGATCTAATATTAAGTTATAAATCAATTTCAATTTGTTTACAAGAATATGTAAAATAAAGTACTTGTTATTTTTGGATCTGTCTGAATGTCGTCGTGTACTTCCGTTTCACAATATTTTTGTGTCTTCAAACCACTGTTTCTTATGACCATTGAGTCTAAATAATAAAGACATGAAGCTTGGTACTTCAAATCAAAGCCATGGAAGTGGAGAAGAAGAGAAACTAATACTTCTCTTTTCATGGAAAGGGAAGGAGGCAAAAAAAAGGAAAAAGGAAACGAAACTGAAGAAGAAGTCTTTGTGCGCCGGCAGAGAGTAAATAAGAAAAAAAAAGAAGTAGAGGAAATAGATTTTCTCTGCAAAAGACCATAAGTAATTCTTTTTAGAAGTTCATAAGGGGTTATAGCAACATTATTGGGCTAAAGGCCCATATCACAATGGCTGAAAATTTTGAGTTTCTTCTATGTTCTAATATTGATAGGCCTAAGCATTTTGGGCTTCATACGTATGGGCCTATTACATAGTAGATTAGTAAAGGCCCTATTTTAAGATTGCTTTATCTTTCTATTGGACTAAATGCCCACATTATGTCTTGCATAACATTAATTGGGTTGTCTGTTTTTCATTAGTTTCAATATCAAAAATTAGTCAAATGGACTTAATTTTCAGAATATAAATTTAGTATTTATATTCTTTTATGAAACTATAATAATTTTATTATCCCAATTGCTTGAAATGTTAATTAGTTTAACATTAAACTTACTTGTTAATTTGTTTAACATGCTTGAATTATTAATTTGTTTAACGTTATATTTATTTGTTAATTTGTTTAACATGCTTTAAAATGTTAATTTGTTTAACATTATATTTACTTGTTAAATTGTTTAACATGTTTAATATGTTAATTAGCTTAACATTAAAGTAAATTTATGTGAATTTGTATAGCATGTAATAAATGTTAATTAGTTTGACATTAATTTTATTTGCATGCTAATATAAGTTATTTGTTAACTTATAATTCCCACGGGGTTATAAAATCATGGAAGATGATTATGTTGTCTTAAACATGATTAAGACACTTAGCTAGATAATTGAATAGATTAATTTTTATAATATTTTAATTCTTGGACGATTATTGGGAACATAGTGAACTTTCGACTCCATAATTATTATATGTGTTTATTAACTTAATCAATTAATGCTTAGTGTCATAATATGTATGTATGTAGAACATCGTGCCTTGCGTTATTTTTTTCATGATCCTCATATTATTCTTTTTTATTTTGTTAAAGAACAAAATGACTACTGCTTTGAAAAACATTGTTGCTGAGATCAACAAAGGGTTGAAACTCAATGGTGACAACTGATGCGAGACTAAATTGCATAGTTTAGCATGTCATATACCTTACATTTTATGCGCATTAATGATAAAATTACACTTGTTATGTGCTTAATGGAGTTTATTTCATGTGTAGGTGAAGTGGAGATGGAAACGGAGCTAAAAGGATGCAAATACGTCGAAAAATATGCGAAAGGAGACACCCGGGCGATAGCCGGGCGACAGAGCCAAACAGCCAGCCCTACCTGGCGTTAGGACTGAAACGCCAGCCCTACCCTGGCGTTAGGGCTGAAACGCCAGCCCTTGCCTGGCGTTAGCCAGGCCTTTGGGTCCAAACGCCAAGTCCCCAGTTCGGCCAGAAGTAGAGTTTTGACGGATTTAAGTGTTTCCCAAGTGAAATAGACATCTCCTACATGGTTAGGGTTCACCCTAAACCTAT
>ML427820.1:1872-27680 GCA_005239525.1 Nicotiana knightiana
ATTGATTGTTAGTCGAAATTATTATTTGTGTTGGTTGATTTCCTAGTTAATTCATTAATTGGTATTTTAGGTAGTAACTTAGTTAATTATATCTTTTGTGATAAATCTCTTGAATCGATAAGTTAATTGAGTTGAATCAGTCAAAAGTTAATCATAAGTCTTCGTGGGAACGATACTCTACTCACTACTTTATTACTTGACGGCCACGTATACTTGCGTGAGTTTGTTTGGTCGCAACATTGGTCTTCTTTAATCACCGATTTGGATATCTGACCAACAGCCCGGTGGAGTATGTCATCTTCCTCGACGGATGATCCCAGGTTTGCGAGTGCATCGGCCTCGTTGTTTTGCTCTCGAGGTATGTGGACAAAAGTCCATTATTTGAAGCGATGCAATGTGATTTGAAGTTTGTCTAGGTATCGATGCATCCTGTCCTCTCGAACCTCGAAGCTCCCATTTTCTTGATTTACCACCAGAAGGGAATCACATTTTGCTTCGATGACTTCCACTCCCAGGCCTTTGGCCAATTCGAGACCTGCAATCATAGCCTCATAATCGGCTTCGTTGTTAGTCAGCTTTGCAGTTTTTATAGATTGTCTAATCATGCCACCCGTAGATGGCTTCAGAACTATGCCGATCCCGGATCCTTTCACGTTCGAAGCACTGTCGGTGAATAAGGTCCATACCCCTGATGATGTGTCTATTTTTAATAAAAGTTCTTTTTTTACCTCGGGCACAAGGCCGGGAGTAAAGTCGGCCACGAAGTCCGCCAAAATTTGGGACTCAATAGCTATTCGGGGCTAATATTCGATATTATACCCCCGATTTTGATGGCCCATTTGGCCTGTCGGCCTGATAATTCAGGTTTATGCAATATATTTCGAAGAGGATATGTCGTTAAAACACATATAAGGTGAAATTGAAAATAAGGCTTCAATTTTCGAGATGCACTTATTAATGCAAAAGCTAATTCTTCTAAGTGTGGATACCAGGTTTCAGCATCTTCCAGTGTTCGACTCACATAGTAGACAGGGAATTGCGTACCTTGCTCATCTCAAACCAACACGCCACTTACCACTACCTCGGACACTTCTAAGTACAAGTATAGCATTTTTCCCTCCTTTGGGATGTGGAGAAAAGGCGGGCTTGAGAGATACCACTTTAACTCCTCTAAGGCGTGCTGGCACTCCGGGGTCCACTGAAAGTTGTTTTTCTTTTTGAGTAGGAAGAAAAAGTGATGGCTCCGATCTGATGATCTCGAGATGAGTCGGCCTAACACCACTATTCGCCCGGTCATCCGTTGTACGACCTTCAGATTGTTTACCACCGTGATTTCTTCGATGGACTTGATTTTGTCGCGGTTGATTTCAATCCCCCTGTTTGATACAATGAAGCCTAAAATTTTTCCTAAACCTACGCCGAAGGCGCATTTCTCGGGGTTGAGCTTCATGTTGTAGCTTCTAAGGATGTTGAAAGTTTCCTGTAAATGAATCAAATGGTCCTCTGCATGCAGGGACTTAAATAACATGTCATCAATGTAAACTTCTATGGATTTGCCTATTTGATGTTCGAACATCTTATTAACTAAGCATTGGCATATGGCCCCTGCATTTTTTAGCCCGAAGGGCATTCTGAAGGGCATTACATTGTAGTAGTATGTGCCGTACTTCGTGATGAATGAAGTTTTTTCCCTATCCTCGGGGTTCATTTGAATTTTATTATACCCGGAGTAGGCGTCGAAAAAGGTGAGGATCTCATGGCCAGCCGTGGCATCAATCAAGCGATCGATGTTGGGCAATGGGAATGAATCTTTAGGGCATACTTTATTTAAGTCTTTATAATCTATGCACACTCTTTATTTGTTCCCCTTTTTAGGAACCACTACTACATTGGCCAACCATTCGAGATATTTTACTTCCCTGATGGACCCTATTTTGACGAGTTTCGTTACCTCGTCTTTGACGAACGCATGCTTTACCTCGGACTGAGGCCTCCTTTTTTGTTTCACCGGCTTGAACCTGGGGTCTACACTTAGCCGATGGTGGTTATTTCCAATGGGATCCCTTTTATGTCTAAGTGGGACCAAGCAAAGCAATCAATGTTTGTTAATAAAAAATTGAATGAGCTTCTTCCTGAGTTCGAGAGTTAATCATGTTCCCAGGTATACCTTTCTGTCTGGGAGATGTTCCAGCAAAACAACTTGCTCTAGTTCTTCGACAGTTGATTTTGTTGCTCCGATTCTTCGGGGGCAACAAAGGTTCGAGGAGTGAGTAAGTCTTCTTCATCATCCTCGGGGACCTGTTTATCTTCTTACCCCTCCGAGGTGGAGGATATGGGTGTCAGTGCCATGTCGTGTACTGCGAACATCTCCTTTGCCGCATGTTGCTCTCCATATACTGTTTTTACACCGTCCTTTGTGGGAAACTTCATCATTTGATGAAGAGTTTATGGTACTACCCTTATGTTATGTATCCACGTCCTTCTGAGCAAGGCATTGTATCTTATGTCACCTTCGAAGACATGGAACTTCGTGTTTTGAACTGTACCGGATACGTCGACCGTGAGGATGATTTTCCCCTTCATTGTCTTGCTTGCCATGTTGAATCCGTTGAGGACTCGAGAGGTGGGTATGATTTGATCGAGGAGTCCGAGCTGTCGCACCACCTTCGACCTGATTATGTTGGCCGAGCTACCTGGGTCCACGAGCACACATTTATGATCAACAATGAGCAGTAAGTGAAGAACAATCAACGAAAACAATAAATAGAAAGCAATAAATCAATGGAACAATTGTAGAGAATGTTTGAGTTAGAGAGCAGAGAATGTTCTTCATCTTGTATTGAATATCATATATCTTACAAAATGACAAGGGTCCCCTTTATATAAGAGGGGGAATCCCAACATAGTACATATGTAATTATTACAAAGAAATGCAGCTGGTACATCTATTTAATGTCACGGCACGGACTTGTACTATTCTTGCAGACTTGGTCAGCTTTAACCACGTGCCTTTTGGGAATTTCCCGCTTTTCCATGATGGTCATCGATTTACACCGTCCAGAGGTCGAATGTGGAGAATCCTCGATATGCTTCCTCGATGTCAAACCTCGAACTATGCTTCGATTCCTCTGAAGACGGGCTATGGAATGCCATAATGATCATAAAATTGGGCTCTCCGAGCCGTATACAATATGCAATCGCCTAATGCTGTGCCAACAAAAAACTAATTCCCCTCGATACCGAGCACTAGTATTGTATGCTTTATTGGTGTGGATCCCGCTCAACTTGGGAGACATCATGCACGACTAAATGCACCACACCAGATGAACTACAAGTGGAGGTTGTTCTATGCAAATACCTCATCGGCTTACTTGCCGAATATGGGTGTGCTATGGGACAATGAGAATGATGACATCGAGGCTAAAGCTCTAGGATCATATGATGTTACTGCTATACTGGATCCGAATAAGGGGAGAACTACCAAATTCACAATTCAACAGGTATTTGAGCAGATGATCCATGCCCAATCCACACTCAACAATGAGTGGGAACAATTGTTGGAAGAATATTACCCAACAATGAGTCGGGATCGATTTCCTTAGGGAGTTAAATATGGGTGTTGGCATGTACACTTGATGAATGTAGAAGAAATAGCTCAATTACGCTTCCAAACAAGATGGTTTTGTAATTTACTTCAACAATCTATAGTAGCAGTGATTAACTAGAGAAAAGAAGTCAGAGATGAGCAATTGTTTTTGTTGTTTTTCAAATGGGTAAAAAGCCTAGGTATGGAACCTTCACCTAGGTGTTAGCCTAATGGGTTAATTATGTCAAATATTGTTTTAGGGATAATGATGTATTATACCTCTCAAATCTAAATTACCCACTCAATACCTCTCGGTCACAGAGTGACTTTGCTCAATTTGGCTTTCTCAAGCCCAAACGGTTATCAAATTTAAATAGTTGATTTGAGCTCAAGTCCGGTTTTCCCTATCTCTAGTTCAAACCCTTTAATTAGGCTAGTCAAAACCTTAACTAGCCCAATTACTTGTTAGCCAAGTTTTAATAGACTAGGTCCCTCTTTCTCAAGTAAATACCAAGTTAAAAAAGAATGAATCAATGTTTGTAACCATTAATTCTAGAAATAATGCATGAACAAGGCTAAATAACAAACATCCAATCATAAACAAGCATTAGATTAATTACCCATAAGGTTTACACACTAGGGTTGGGGCACAACCCTAGAAAATATCTAGCTACTCATAATAGAAATGGAATAAAATAAAGAAGGAACACTAACTAAAGATGCAACATAAAATTAAAATGATAAACTAATGTGTTTTCAACCCAAATTGGTCACAAATTATCTAAAGTGGTAGGCTACAATGGCTACAGCTCAAAAACTACAAAACTTGCCTTAAACAAGTGATTCCCGTCTTTTTATATTTGCCCAAAATTCGCTGACAAAAATGTCTTTGTGAGGTTCGACGGGTGCACAATTCCATGTGCGGTCCTCTATTTACTTAGTTCAGCATCTTGAGGGATTTTGAAGCCGCACAATTTTGTCTGCGGCCGCATGTTTTCTTCTGGGGGTGCACTTTCTGTATGTCTTCACTCTTGGTTATTTTGGACACTCTCTGAACTTTTTGAATTCTTGTCAGTGCGAACATTTTTTGAGGCCGCACAATTTCTGTGCGATCCGCAATCTGTGTTAATCATCATCTGAGCTTCAATACCATATCTGCGGTTGCAGAGAGAATTTTGCAGTTCGCGCTTTCTTCTGCAGCCATAGAATTACTTGTGTGGACTGTAGTTTTGAGCTTCAACACCATACTCCTTTTTGAGTTAGATTTGTTCATTAAAGTCCAGTTCTCCAACATTCATGCGAATTTGCACAATTTCATTAGTTTTGGGAACATAAATCAACACTTTCGGACTAAAATGAAAGCAAGAATGTACTAATAAGTGGTTAAAATCAACACTTATGAACGCCCCCAAACCTAAGTCTTTGCTTGTCCTCAAGAAAATAGATTGGTTCTCACCTACTTAGAGTGAAATTTCATTTCAGAGAGTCAATGATAAGCCATTCATACTCAGTTTACTCATGCATTTTCAACAAGGTGATTAATCACATATTATGCACATTTAGTTCTAATGTGATATTTGAGTTTCAAGAATTGACTTTACTCATCAAGGAATCTTGTTCTATCATGTAGATCAGGGTGGACTCCAAACTCTTCCTCCTCTACCTTTAATTTTCCAAGCTCACTTCAAGAGTTCGCACTCAATTTTTTAGATCAATAAAAGGTGCACTCATCTCTCACAAAAGAATATCACAAGTAAGGCGTCAAATACCATAGGCTTTCCCCTCATGTATATCACCACTAATGTAAGCTTACTCAGTTCAAAATCAAGTAGGACTTCTTTCTGGTTGCATGAAGGCTTTTAGATTGGGTAGGATACCATATGGGCGAGCGGTTACACCCTTCCTTAAGCACTCCACATTCTTATTTCTTGTCTCACATTTACTAACTCTTAGAGGAGTTTTATTTTTTATTGGAGGCTAGAGAGACTTGACATCACTCTTTCTTGTTCATTTCATTCTTTTTCTCACTTGATGCTCATACTAGAGCTAGTTGCCTTTTTTTTATTTCGTCAACCCTCCTTTTTATTCTCATTCTGGCATTTTTTTGTTCCTTTTCCTTTAATGCCTTCTATTTTCATAAAGATCATTTATTTCTTATTTTTGGTTCCTTGATACCTCTTTCAAATTCCTCAACTACCCATACTTATGCCCTAAGCTACTTATTTCACAAGAGTGTTAAGGAAGGTCGAGGTGCCAAGAGAGGATTACGACAAAACGAGTAAAGGCTTACAACATGGTTACCAAATGAGAAAGGGTAAAGGATCTAAGGGGGTTGAATAGGGATAACAACATTAGTTGGAAATAGAAAGATCGAACGAACCAAGGAAATCCTACATTCATCTCCCAAACCAAGTACACTTAGGATTTTGCCTTGAAGCACATTCGGGGAAAGTTCTAGACCATTCGCATGGATACTTGGATTAGCAATGAAAAATCACCTCACCCCTCATGCAAATAGACCGTAAAAGAGGATAGAGTCAATATCCTACAACAACCACAATCAAGTTAAAGATCACTATGGTCCAATAAACCACTCAATGATTACCAAAGTCAACTCAAGAGTCTAAAAGTCACTAGCTAGATCTATTTACTTTTAGAAACCTTGTTTCAAACCATAAGCACGTAGTTAAGTGTGTTGGTGACAAATGAAGTAGAAATAACTCTCTTTTTAGAGAATGACTTGGTTAGGGATTTTATTCATTACAATTACTATTATTATTACCTAAACACAAAAACATACCCATTCCCTTAAGAAGGTTGTCACACCATCCATCCTCGGGAAGAGTCACCCGGTTCACACAAAACTACCTTTAGAAAGAACCATGGCATTAAGAAAACCAAAGGCTTATTATATCCACTATTACGAAAAATATGAAAGCTACTAACATAAAAAGAAACTACTTACATAAAAAGAAGCTACTAACAAAACAAAAACCAAAGTAAACAATTAAAGAATCTAATGAAAGCAATAACTAACAAAAGATAGATAGACTAAAAATAAAAAAAAGAACAGAATTATCCCATTATTACAGTCTAAATTTATCTAAATGTGCCAATCAAATAAACTCCATCCTTACCCAAATAAAAGTTAGCATTGTCCCCAATGCTTAACAAAATAAGAGTGAAAAGACAGAGGGCGAAGAAAATCCCTAAGCATCCTTGGACATCTCAGTGTCCCCAGCAGCATCAACTCCCGTTGGCTCAACCAACTGTAGCTCATCATCATCATATCTATGAGTGTTGTGAGTAGCAAACATCACACGCACTACGTCAGTAGTGTTGGCATCAAGTCATGGTTAATCTGACTTGGCAGCTGGTGCAACCGGTGCATAGGATCTGGGGCGGACTGGTCTGGATCATGAATGTCAAATGGAAAATCCCCAGTTGTTGTAAGTCATGTCACCTCCTTTCTAAGCTTATCAACTGACCTCTTGCTGGCTTAATACTTCCTCAACTTCTTCACTTCTTTGGTCAAGTACTTAATAACTAACCCATGTTGTACCAGTGTCTCCATGATTAACTTCTAGTTTTCTAGAATCTTGTGCAGCTTCTCATCAAAGTCATTAGAAACCTGCGGTGCCTGTGTGGCTGACTGCCCTGCAACAATACTAGATATTTCAGAAAGCTTTGAAATAGTTGCCTGCATCTTATTGTTGAGATTCACCAATGTCTGTCAGATTCACAGAGCAGATAGTAGGGTTACGGGCATGGGCACCAGCCTCAGAACTGGAGTAGGGGATGCCTTGGGGGCTGTGGTAGGAGCTGTGGATTGAGCTAAGATGGTGTCAGAGGCATAGAAGTTTCACTAAAAGAGGGCTCAGCAGATGTAGATGGAATATCAGTTGTGTCGGTAACTACCATTAGTGGCTCATTAGATTGGCATGTAGTGGTAGAAGGTTGAGCGTTCTTTTTCGGGTTGGTCAGATCCATAAACTAGTACCACTCAAACAGTTTCTTCGGCTTTACCTTTATATCAAATGTTCTTGGCTCTACCTTAGCATCAGTAAGGTACTCTGTGATAGTTTTGGGATAGGGGTAAACGGTGTAGTCTGCTATGCTACCAATGTGATGTTGACCAACATCACACCACCCTTATTGATCAAATACCTGACCATGATAAAATCCACTAGAACTACACGGGGAATAGGCAAGATGTTCTCATTCTAGCTCGGGTCAAGCCTGCTACACACAAATGTCTATTAACCTTTTGCCTCAAAACTCAATATGTTTCGCTGAATGGGAACCCCAGCAGTGATCCATGGTGGATGTGGTCCCGGTGTTGCCAAGATATCAGCAAGCCATGTCCCAACTTCTTCTTTCAAAGTCAACTTCTCGAGGTACCCTTTTGGCTCTAAGTCTTCAAATCCCAAGTACCATTTAGCATGTGCTGATCAAACCTCACCTTGAGGTTACGTACTTTGGTCACCTTTGTACGCTTGCGGATGTGAGAAATGTTGGCATAGAACTCGCGGACAAGGTGCTACCTGATATCTACTACTCTCTCAGTGAAAAGCATCCCCCCTTACTCGATCTGAACTATCTCAACACTACAAGGTTGTATCTATCTAGATCCTTCAACTGAAACTGCCTCTCATGCGCCAATGATCTCGTCAGCCACAACATCCAGAAGTCAGTGAAAGCAGCCAAACTAACAAATTTGTCCTCCCATATCTCCTTCTTTTGATTTGTCAACACTAGTGCATGTACCCTCTCCCCCTCTACCATCAACAGGGAAATCCTGAACATTCTGCGCATCCGACTCTGGAAATGCTGCTGGCTCAGAAGCCTGGCTAGCACTTTCGAACACTCAGAAGTTCTATGAGATGATGAAGCCACATCCATGGGCTCAGATCTCCCCTGTGGCCTGGACTTTGCAACTGCTTGCTCTTCCGAAATAGACACGGAGTTGCCCTCAGAAGCTTCCTTAGACGGTACATAAGAGGTAGACTCAAAGAGGTATGCACCCTTCCCTCTACTTGTTGTGGCCTTCTTCCTGATGGTTTTGGGCACACTGAGGGGAAAGGTACCTCTACCTCGACTTTTAGAAGAATTACCTCTACCTTTTATATTTTTTCCGCGGCCTGGCGATCGAACCATTATCTGTACGAAAACAAATAGGGTTGTTAGTTGCAAGTCATCATTCAACATAGTCAAGACTTATGTAAGCAAGGAAGAACAATGTGGACACAATAGGGTTACTATAGATTACATGCTACATGAAAATGGGAACTACGGCCTGAACATTTCTGATGTGTGGCTGTAGAAAGGGAGTCTGAAGACAGTACAATGGCCTTTCTCAAAATTCATATGCGGTCCGCACATTTGTTTGATCAAGAGGTAGATCTCTAATAGACAATGCGAACCTAAGTGCGGCCTCTCTCAAAATTCTATGGTCCGCACAATTATAGTGCAACCGCAGAAGCACTCACCTTCATCAGTTACCTAGAATAACTAAACTGCAGACCACACAAATTCAAGTGCGGCCACGTAATTCAAATTTCACAAACAATCAGCATCTTTCACTTAGATTTTGCAATTACTTGTAGAAATCAGTATGGAAACATGGCATACACATCAATACTAACTAACCCAACCCTTTAGAGCATGTATTAACAACTACCCAATATAGATCTATCCCACATGGACAAATGGCTTAAACCTAATAACAGATTGCCTAAAAAGGAACTAAAATTTCAAAAATGAAATGAACACAAAGATTAACATGAAGTGAATCATACCAGATAAAGTTAGTGCACTAGATGTGTAAGCACAGGTACGTCTGTGTGGTAGACGGTGAAAATCTCTCTGTGAATCGTTGCAGAGCAACAATGATTGTGAGGAGGGTGAAAGTGTAAAATGAAATAAAAAATCCTATTCATACTTAAAGTCATTGAGAGGGAAAAAGAACGAGTGCGATCGCACAATTGCAAGTGCGGTGTCCACTCTTTCACCTGGGTCTAAATTCTCTAATTCTCATGTTCGGTCCACACATTTTTGAGTGGGGCCGCACAATTTCTCTTGCGATCACAGATTAGCCCCGCACTAACCGACTCAAACTTCAGAGAGTTTGCATTTTGAAACTTTGGAAAGTTTCGAATTGTCCGGTCTGAATGTGTAATGTGCGGCCGCATAAGCACTTCTATTGTGGCATACGAGATTCTGAAGTCCGCACAATTGAAGTGCGGTCCGCAGTTGCTTCAACACTTAGCTATTTTTAGTCCAACTTTCTTTCATGTAACACTCAATATGTAGCACACTTCAAATAAAGTTAGAACAACAAGTAACATCTAACTACAAAAGAAAAAGGAAAAGAACATGGGTTGCCTCCCAAGAAGCGACTTATTTAACGTCGCGGCACGACACAATGTCAAAGCTTCCTTAAGTGAACTACATGACCGCCACCACGAGGCTATATCCAACCTTTCCCATGTAGTGCTTCACCCAATGATCATTGACTCGTAATACTTCATTGTTCTTGTTCTTCGCATCTAATGCAACCAAAAGGTGCCATACCAACAATTTCAAACGGACCACTCAATTTGGACTTTAGCTTCCTGGGAACCATCCTCAACTTTGTGTTAAACAAAAAGACAAAATCTCCCACCTTTACTCTTTGTTCCAAATGTATTTGTCATGAAGATATTTCATCTTTTCTTTGTACAAGGATGAACTCGCATATGCTTGGTACCCGAACTCATCCAATTCATTCAAGTATGCAACCCGCAAGTTAGCGGCAACTTCCCAAAAGATTCAGTTTCTTTAGAGCCCACATTGCCTTGTGATCTAGTTCTACCAGAAGATGGCAAGATTTTCAGAACACTAACCGGTATGGAGACATTCCGATAGGTGTTTTGTAAACCTTCCGATAAGCCCATAATGCATCATCAAGATTCTTGGAACAATCCATCTGATTATCATTCACCATTTTATACAAGATACACTTTATCTCCCAGTTGGATAACTTGCCCACTAGCTTGTGGGTGATAAAGAGTCGTGACCTTGTGAGTAACACCATACTTGCAAAGTAAAGTGTCAAAATCTTAGTTGCAAAAGTGTGACCCCCATCGCTTATGATTTCACGCGGAGTAATAAATCTTGTAAAAATATTCTTCTTCAAGAAATACACTACCCTTCTTTCCTCATTGTTGGGTAAGGCGACGGCCTAAACCCATTTGGACACATAATCCACCGCGACCAAGATGTATGTCTTTCAACAATAACTCACAAAAGGGCCCATAATTTCAATTCCCCAAACATAAAAAAAATCAATCTCCAAGATGGTCGTGAGAGGAATTTTATTTTTCTTTGAGATTCCATCGACCCGGTGACATTCTTCACATCTTTTCACCAAATCACTAGCGTCCTTGTAAAGAGTAGGCCAATAGAAACAACAACTAAGAACTTTGGTTGTTGGTCTTGCTCCACCATGATGACCACTATATGGTGAAGAATGACAATCCCCAAGAATATAGTCTTGCTCTCCTTCCGGTACACACTTCCTAATCACCCCATCCGTACAAATTCAGAAAAGGTATGGTTCATCCCAATAATAATCGTGACAATCTCTCTTGAGCTTCTTCCTTTGGTTTGAAGAGAACTCATCCGGAATGGTTCCATTCACAAGAAAATTTGCCAAGTTCGCAAACCATGGCACCCCTTTCATTGAAATTGCCAAAATTTGCTCACCGGGAAATGAGTAATTGATTTCAAGACCATTATGCAGCCTCCCCTCCTCCTCTGAATGAGACAAGTGATCCGCCACTTTGTTTTCGCTACCTTTCCTATCTTGGATATCAATATCAAATTATCTCAACAAGAGTACCCACCTCATCAACCGGTCTTTAGAATCCCTTTTCTCATAAGATATTGAAGTGCCGCATGATCTATGTGGACAATAATTTTGGCACCCATCAAGTACGGATAGAACATCAAGTGCAAACAAAATAGCAAGGAGCTCTTTCTCTTTAACGCTATAATTGACTTGGGCACTATTCATGGTCTTACTATCATAGTAGACCGATGGAAAATTTTGTTGACACGTTGCCTCAAAACAGCTCCAACCGCTACTTCACTTGAATCACACATGAGTTCAAAAGGCAAACTCCAATTTGGAGCGGTAATGATAGGTGTAGTTGTCAACCTAAGCTTGAATAGTTCAAAATCCCTCATGCAATAATCATTGAAATTGAACTTGACATCCATCTCAAGGAGATTAAAGAATGGGTTCACCACTTTAGAGAAATAATTGATAAAGCATCGGTAAAAACCTACATGGCATAGGACACTCTGCACACCCTTCACTGAAGTTGGGGGAGAAAGATTATAAATCACCTCAATGTCCCCTTGTCAACTTAAATTCCATTCCTTGATACTTTATTTCCAAGGACAATACCTTCCTCAATCATGACATGGAATTTCTCCCAATTGAGCACCAAGTTGGTATCTTCACATCTAGCCAACACTTTGACCAAATTTGCAAGACAATCATCAAAATAATCCCCAACCATCGAGAATTCATCCATGGAAAATTCAATGTAGTCCTCCACTATGTCGTGAAATAGCCATCATACACCGTTGAAAAGTCACCGGTGTATTGCACAAACCAAATGGCATCCTCTTGAAATAAAAAGTACCTTAGGGACATGTAAAGGTTGTTTTTCTTGATCTTATGGAGAAATGAGAATGTGGTTGTAGCTTGAGTACCCAACAAGAAAGCAATAGAAAGCATGACCGGCCAATCTATCGAGCATTTGATCTAAGAAAGGGAAGTGGAAAGTGATTATTCATTGTAACATTATTGAGCTTGTGATAATCCATACAAACCCTCTAACTGGTCACCGTTCTTGTAGTAATCAAATCATTCTTATCATTGGTAACCACCATCATGCCCCCTTCTTTGGGACACATTGAACCGAAAAGGTCCATGAACTATCAAAGATGGGGTAGACAGCCCCGACATCTAACCACTTGATAATCTCCTTCTTGACAACTTCTTCCATAGTCTCATTGAGTCTTCTTTGATGTTCAACGGATGGTTTAACACAATCCTACAACTTGATCTTATGCATGCAAAAGGTGGAGCCTATACCTAGAATATCCGCCACAGTCCACCCAATAGCCTTCTTTCTTTTTTGTAACACCGCAAATATGGAATCAACCTACACGTTAGTCAAACAAGAGGAAAGAATAACTGGATAAGTAGAACAAGGGCCAAGAAATTCATACTGAAGGTGTGGAGGTAATGACTTCAATTCCAAAGTCGGTGGCTCTTTAATAGAAGAATTTGTGGGAGGAGTCTTCCTATTCTCAAAATCCAAAGATAATTTTCAGGGTGCATAGTTTTACGACCCCATTCCTTGCAAAGAGTTCACACATTCCATGAAACCATCCATCTCGTCATCATCAAAATGCATCAAAACAGACTCTAACATATCACTAACATTGATTTTAGCACTTGTATCATCAAGAATAACACCGGTCACTAAGTGCACAAAAGAACACACCTCATTGCTATTTGGTTTTCGCATGGACTTACACACATGGAATACTACTTTTTCATCACCAACCTGAAAAGTGAGTTCTCCAAATTCTACATCACAAAGAGCCTTACCCGTAGAAAGGAAAGGTTCCCCAATAATGATATGTACTTCATAATGAACTTCATAATCTAGAATAACAAAGTCTGTGGGAAGAATGAATTTATCAACCCGGACCAGAACATCTTCAATCACGCCCAATGGCCTCTTCATGGTATGATCGTCCATTTGCAATCTCATAGAAGCTGGTCTTGGTTTCCTAATTTCCAAAGTCTTTAAAATTGAATAGGGTATCAAATGTATACTTGCCCCAACATCACAAAGAGATTTAGAACATCGACACTCCCAATTGTATAAGTAATAGTGAAATCACTGGGATCCTCCAATTTAGGAGCCATTGAGTGAACAATTCACCTCACTTGATGAATGACCTTACTAGTTTCCAAATTCAACGACCGCTTCTTTGTCACAAGATCTTTCATAAACTTGCATAATCGGGCATTTTTTCCAAATCCTCTACAAATGGCACATTGATTGAAAGGGTCTTCATCATTTGAATGTACTTATCGAATTGATTTTCACCATTTTTCTTGTCAAGTCTTTGAGGGTATGTAGGTGGAGGCTTGGAAAATTGTGCCTTCGCCTTTTGAACTACTGGTTCCGGTATGTCAATGATGTGTTCCTTAGACGGGTTAACCTCCTCTTGAGTCTCTTCAACACTGTAATCTATATCAATCCGAACTTCTCATTTGCTTGAACAAAATTGTTTGGGATCTTTTCTTCTTCCATCACTTGATCATCATCGACAAGTCGCCTTTCACTTGAGGTGGATGCATTCCCACCTCTTCCACTTCTTATGATAACAACCATAGCATGCCCCATATTTTTACCACCCTTTGGGTTCACACCGTGTCACTTGGTAGTGCACCCTTAGGACGAGATTGAGAGCTTGAGAGATTTTCCAAATTTGAAATTCTAGATTACGGGTTGATGTGTTGTGTGAGGCAAGTTGGGAATCCGTATCGGCATTTTTTTCCATCGCTTGAACATATTCTAAATATATCACATCTCATTGTTTGAAGAACTTGAACCATGGGAAAGATTAGGAGGTGTTGCTTGGTTGTTGATACATTGGGGGCCTTTGAAATCCCGACCCCGGGTTGCCTTGATTGTTTCCTTATAAGTGGGGATTTTGAATACTTGTTTATGCCCGTTTTACTTTTGTTTTAGCTAAAAAAATGTTTAAATGTATTCCCAAAAACTAATAAAATATGCTTTCTTGTAGGAGTATTGGAAAACAAGCAAAAGTGATGAAATTCAACTCAATAAGGGGTGTCACACCTCCTTTTTCACCGGTGAGGGTAATCAGGGAGTTTTTCCAATTAAAGTGATATTATTCGGTTTTGGGACTTATTATTATTTCAGAGTCGCCACCCGGATTTTTGACGATGCTCCGGGACACCGTTTTATTTTAAAATCCCAAACCGAGGAAATTTTGACTCTGTTTTGATTTTGTCTGCGACCAGAAATCTGAGTAAGGAATTCTGTTAAACCGGGAGAAGGTGTTAGGCACTCCCGAATTCCGTGGTTCTAGCACGGTCGCTTAACTATTAATATTTGGCTTAATCATCTAATTATTTACATATTTTAAACCTATCGTGCTTTTTTAGCCTTTTTTCACTTTTAAAAACCACTTTTAATACTTATGGATTTATCTTGAATAAGTCACGATGTCGTGCACTTACTTGTTTTTGGACACATTATAACCATGCCACATGAAATTCACCCGTAATTACAACATGTGATTTTTATTAGAATTTGAAGTTGAAGACGGGGACATGAGTTGTCGCACCCGAGTGTAGATTACGTAGTCAAGACTATGGTCGTGACGATATTATAGTGCCCATTTGTGACGATGTTTGATTATTCACTAAGTCCTATAATTTCGAACTAGAAGAGGTATTTTTCAACCTAGAGGATATGTGGAAGGTTGTCTAAGATTAAGTTCACTAATCTAAAGACGAATGTTTGGGCTATGTCCATATTTTATCCCAATTTAATCATTTAACCCTTTGGCCAATCCTAATTGTGGCTAGTTATAAAAGAGATAAAGCTATATAATTCTATAAAGGAAACATGCCAACACATGGAGTTTTGCAAGAGATTCATCAAATTACTAAGTTGCAAGTTATACATTTTAAAAAAAGGTCAAGTGCACACCTTTAGCTATAGTAGAATATTGAATTAACGATTTTCACCGACTTCAGGTGGCCTAGATACATGCCTTCATATGTATTGAGTCTTGTTTGATAGCATTTTATACATTTATTGTTGTGAGCTCAGAAAATTTGAAAGATATGAGATGAATCGAAAGAGTTTTGGATCACATATTCCTGTTTTGTATATTTTTCGAAAGTCATAGAATCAGGAACGATTATTTTCCAGAATCTTAGTAAATGTTTACAAGGAGATTGATCTGAATACAAAATCATACGAAATGCCTTTAAATAACAAAATATATATTTCTATATTTCGAAATTCAGTAGAGATAAATTAAACAATTTTAAGATAGATCACAGTGCGTTTGGCAGACCAATTTGAGCACAAAGTTGTAGAAACGGGGTTTCGAAAAAGAACACTTTTGAATTTTTTAATCAAGTTTGAATACTTAAACAATTGATGCCTGAAAATTTGTATTTAATGGCTAAAAGCTTTTCATATTTTTTAAGCCTCAGAAACCGCGTTCAAGCTATTTGAAACCATGTCAAGCCATTGTCAATAGTTTGGCCCATTTTCAAATGTTAAACTGTCTAAAAATGTCCGTTCGAATCTAGTTTAAAATCTGAAACTAAATACACACACTTCCTGAAATTACAAATATAATGTCCAGTCTTATATTACAGAAGTTCTGAAAATAAATTACAGCTTGACTACTACTATCAAGATACATTTTCCAGAAGAAAGAAAACTAGAATGAAAATTTTGACTAATTTGCTGACTCGAAACTCCTTTGAGGCCTTACATTTGAGCCTTCTCTTTGTAATATGTAGAACACCCTCGATATAATTTAGGTGTTGTGCAACTACCAAAACCAAACTGACCATGAAGAGGTCAATTTTAATCATGATATTACGTGTGTTTAAACCATACTATCTGGCAGAATTATTTATGTACTTTCTCAGTGTGAGTATGATCATAAAAGGATCAACTCAACTACGGAATGTCATTTTCATACTTTGTACCTTCAGTCTATATTAATTCATTAACTGGGTTATTTAGGCATTTTAAGAGGATAAATATGATCGTAAAGGATTCAGATTCTTTCCTCTAAGGAGCCTTTGATTATCCACTTTATCTCCGTAAAGAGTGATTTTCAGCACCCTAAACTATTGTTTATGCACTACCAGGGGTGAATTTGAGTGTTTAAAAGCCAGATTCATCTACCCAAGTGCTAATACTAACATAATTCTAAACTCTATAGGAATTTTGCTTATCTAGGCATTTTTAGAGGATGAATTCTGACCATCAAGGGTTCAGATTCTCACTCTAATACCCTTCTCAACTACATACTTTATACCCCTTTTGAAGGGTAACTTCAGTCAATATACCAACATTTATGCACTCATCATGGGATGAGTTTGATTATTAAGGAATCAAACTCATCTACCCTAGTGCGAATTACTCTAACATGCTAAACACATATGAAATTAACATCTAACTACCAACTACTAACTGTATTAACAGAAATTTAGCAAATAACCAAGTTGATTCCAGGAGTTGCATACATACATTCAAATAATAGTTACCTTACTTCAGTTTTATATCAAGAATGGAGGAGAAGGAGATTCAGATTCATACAATCTTGAAAAAAAAAAACAACATGAAGTAACAAATTTAATACAAGTTCTGGATTCAATAACTCTATCTAAAGTTCATTGTTACATACCTTTGGAGAGAAAAATAGCAAAAGACTTGACCAAATAAAGGTCAAGTATGGACCACAATCAGCAGGAAGAAAGAGGATTCAGCAGCAGCAAAAAAAAACAGAATAAACCAAGGAAAAACCCCAAGCAGTACAGCAAGAATTAAACTAGAAATCTTGAGTATGAATGCTTGAAGAAACACTTCCAGAAATCAGAATCCAAAGAGAGAAAATAGGAGCTGAACTAGGCCATCTATTTGTGAGCTTGTTTTCAAAAAAAAGAAGTCAGATTTTCCCTTCTAACAATGTTTTTTCTTGAAAAAAAAAACTTTTTTTGTTTTTGAATGGAAGATACTTCTGTATTTTCAGAATGTTTCAGCAGCTAGAAGAGAGTGTTTTTCTTTTTAGATTGTCCAAAAAAAGTCCTCCTCTTAGGCTGAATATCCTAGTCTATATATAGGGAAATTTAGAGTAGCATCTTTAGAGGATATTCCTAATCCTATTAGGCTGAAATAGTACAGGTACAACTGTTAGACCTTATTCTTTTGGACAGTTGTACCTTCTTCTAGAAAATTCTATTAGTTTCCTAATTCTAGTAGTTTCTTGGGTTGTTATACCCAAGATTTTTCAGTTGTAATTCCTAAACTACCCCTTAATATCCTTATAACTATCCTTTAAGATTAATCAAGATTATCTATTGATTTGGGTTAATTACTAGGTTAAATAACTTGAAATTGATTCATCATTAACTAGAGATTAAGCTTAGGTGAATTGTTTTAGATTTAAACCTAATTGTGATTAACTCAATTTGAGTCATTATACTTAATCAACCTAATTCAGTGATCAACTTAATTAACCATTAGTGAAGCTGCAATTAACTAACTCTTAGTTTAGTATGTAATTAGCTTATTAAATGTTGACTAATTGAGATGACTAACTCACCAATCAATCTTTGATTTTAGGTGAGCTATTTTCAGGTTCTAGGTTAGTTAGTTTAGGTCCTTAGAGTTAGCTTCCAATTATACTATTAGTTATCTTAGTTTCAAGGGCATACCTAATCAACTAATTAATAGTTAACTAATCAGACTACTAAATCAAAGGTGAGTTAAGGTGAAATCAATTCAACAATAAACTAAAAATCAGAAAACAAGTTAGGGGATCGAATAGCTGAGCATAATACAAAGAAACCTAGACATGGTCAATCAACTGATGCAAATACATGAAGCACATTTAAAACTCATGAATCATCAAAACCTGAGCTATATCATTCCAATATCCAAACAGGGTTCAATTAACCTAAGCATGTATGTGTGAACTAACAATACACAAGGTCAATTAACCAAACATGAATCAATGATAGGAAACAGATATGCACTGATATAGTAATAAGAATCTTAAGTTATCTACTAAGCAAGGAAGTCTATTCAGGTTCTGAATTAACTACAAGAAAGAACGTTCAAACAAACAGGAGCAAAATAACAAGAGAAATAAGCTGGTCTAAGAAGGAACAATGGAAACGGTAATTAAACCTATTAATTTGGTCATGATTTCTTTTCACAGTAAAACCCTAGGAACAGACAAAAGAAAAAGGAAATAACCGTTTCTTTTTCTAGAAAAAGCTTGGCCGGAAAACTTGGGGGTCGCTGGACCTTGGCTGGACTCCAGCAGGATTTGAAAACGAGTCAAACCCTCATGAATCAATTTCTCTAGTCAAGAGCAATTGACTCATGAAGGTCCGAGCCGCTGGTTATCTCTAAATCGGCCAGAATGGGATTTCTAGGGTTTCAGATTTTTAGATCTGAAATTTGAGGGGTTTGAGCGGGTTTCTGATGAAATCAATGGTAGGGGGTGATTGAGGATGAAGAGAGGGTTGTAGGGTGAAAGTTTGGGGTTGTTTGGAGGTCGTCCGCCACCGGTAGGCGATTTCCGGTGGGCGGAGCAAGGTGGGAATCCTAGGGCGGCTAGGGTTTGGTTATACAGAAGAGAGAGAGGGTCTGTGGGGGGGTGTAAGGCTTTGAGTTCGAATGGGGTGTGGGGATAGGGTTTGGACAACTTTAGACTTAGGGGTCCTTAGTTTAGGACCGTTGGATCAATAAGATCCAACGGACATGAGGCTTGAGGGGATGAAACGGGGTCGTTTGGGATGGGCGTTGGGGCAGGCCGAGTAAAGGTGTATTGGGCTGGGTCGTTTGGGTGGTGTCAATAAAGAATTGGGCATGGGTTCTTCTTGGCCCAGGTCTGATTTTTAACATTCTAAGCTTAATTTTAAACTAATTAATCTAATTAAAATCAAACCTAATTAAATTTAAAAGATGCAATAATCAATTTCGTCTTTATCTTGTCTAATTATAGATTAATTAAGAATAAAATAATTAATTCAATACTCCTAATTAAATCTATAGTTTTGTCAGATAAAAAAATGATTAATTTTAGCAATCAGTTATCAAAACTACATTACCTCAAATAATCATCATTTGTTTGCTACTTAATTCAATTATTTATAAATAAATTCATAATTCTTTGATAATAACGATGCACCTAATTATGCAATTAAAAATAATTTTAAAAGACGAATTATAAATATACGATGCAAAAAAATTCACAATTAACACTAAAATTCAACCAAATCCATAAGATTTAAATACTCCAAGTGAAGCGTTTTGAAAAGTTTGACTGAACCCTGCTTCAAAGGTTGCCTACATATCCTTGGCTATAATGGAATCAGGTCAGTGTAGTTCTGGAGGTTTTGGTAGCTAGGACTACCGGGTAACT
Source organism: Nicotiana knightiana (assembly GCA_005239525.1). Classification (NCBI taxonomy): domain Eukaryota; kingdom Viridiplantae; phylum Streptophyta; class Magnoliopsida; order Solanales; family Solanaceae; genus Nicotiana; species Nicotiana knightiana. The sequence continues at coordinate 21,749 of ML427820.1, forward strand.
GTGATTTCACTGTGGTTGCTGCCGTTACTGCTGGTGATCTCCTTATTACACCCAAGTACAAAACGAAGGACTAACTAAAACCTATCAGCTGCTAAATTACAAGATTCCTATCTAAGTCTTGGTCTTGAGTCTTGATCTTTTGCTGACTTTGACCTGGATCCTGATGCTTGTTAGTCGCAGGTGCTGGTTTTGTCTTGTCGTTTCTCGGATCAAAGCAGGATATACTGGACGGACGACTTCAATCTTGTCCTAAATAGTCCATATCTTCCCCGTTTGTGCACTTTTCGATTCAATCTTCTCTTTCCTCTTTTTGTTTTTGTTATTATTATTTTTTTTTAATCGAAACTTCTTCTTTAAGTCGTCTCGAGTTCCAATGTCCAAGAAACGTAATCTGCACAAAAACCAAAACAAAAGAACGGAATTTTTCTGCCCTAGTTTTCACTAGGAAAAATTCGTGAGTTATCGTAACAAACTCTATGCTACTTCATTATTGAAAGCAATGAAAATCTGGGCTGGTGCACCCGGACTTACTGCAGACTAGGGGTGGATACCCTATATCCCAAAGCGGGATCAACTAGGGGTTGGGAGCCCTATGTTGCAAAATGAAATCAACTAGGGATTGTGTACCCTATGTTGGAAAAGAAATCAACCAGGGAGTGTATACCCTTGATTGGAAAAGAAATCATCAACCAGGGAGTGTATACACTTGATTGGAAAAAGAAAACATCAACCAGGGAGTGTATACCCTTGATTGGAAAAGAAATCATCAACCAGGGAGTGTATACACTTGATTGGAAAAAGAAAACATCAACCAGGGAGTGTATACCCTTGATTGGAAAAGAAATCATCAACCAGGGAGTGTATACACTTGATTGGAAAAAGAAAACATCAACCAGGGAGTGTATACCCTTGATTGGAAAAGAAATCATCAACCAGGGAGTGTATACACTTGATTGGAAAAAGAAAACATCAACCAGGGAGTGTATACCCTTGATTGGAAAAGAAATCATCAACCAGGGAGTGTATACACTTGATTGGAAAAAGAAAACATCAACCAGGGAGTGTATACCCTTGATTGGAAAAGAAATCATCAACCAGGGAGTGTATACACTTGATTGGAAAAAGAAAACATCAACCAGGGAGTGTATACCCTTGATTAGCATCGACTACGGGAGTGTATTACCCTGCGTCGGGAAAAGAAAATAAACCAGGGACTGTATACCCTTGATTGGGAGAGGAAACATCAACCAGGGAGTGTATACCCTTGATTGGCATCGACTACGGGAGTGTATACCCTGCGTCGGGAAAAGAAAATCAACCAGGGAGTGTATACCCTTGATTAGAAAATAAAACATCAACTAGGGAGTATATACCCTTGCTTGGGGAAGGAAGCATCAACTAGGGAGTGTATACCCTTGATTGGAAAAGAAAGCATCAACCAGGAAGTGTATACCCTTGATTGGAAAATAAAACATCAACCAGGGAGTGTATACCCTTGACTGGCATTGACTACGGGAGTGTATACCCTGCGTCGGGAAAAGAAAATCAACCAGGGAGTGTATACCCTTGATTGGAAAAGAAAACATCAACTAGGGAGTGTATACCATTGATTGGCATCGACTACAAGGAGTGTATAGCCTGCGCCGGGAAAAGAAAATCAACCAGGGAGTTTATACCCTTGATTGGAAAAGGAATCATCAACCAGGGAGTGTAGACCCTTGATTGGAAAAGAAAACATCAGCCAGGGAGTGTATACCCTTGATTGGCATCGACTACGTATACCTTGCGTCGGGAAAAGAAAATCAACCAGGGAGAGTATACCCTTAATTGGGAAAGGAAGCATCAACCAGGGAGTGTATACCCTTGATTGTAAAAGAAAACATCAACCAGGGAGTGTATACCCTTGATTGGCATCGACTACAGGAGTGTATACCCTGCGTCGGGAAAAGAAAATCAACCAGGGAGTGTATACCCTTAAGTAGGAAACGAAGCATCAAACAGGGAGTGTATACCCTTGATTGGAAAAGAAAACATCAACCAGGGAGTGTATACCCTTGATTGGCCTCAAAAGCATCAACCAGGGAATGTATACCCTGCTATGGCAAAGAAAATATCAACCAGGGAATGTATACCCCTGATCGAAAAAGAAAACATCAACCAGGGAGTGTATACCCTTGATTAGAAAAGAAAATCAACCAGGGAGTTTATACCCTTGATTGGAAAAAGAATCATCAACCAGGGATTGTATACCCTTGAATGGAAAAGAAAGCATCAACCAGGGAGTGTATACCCTTGATTGTGAAAGGAAGCATCAACCGGGGTGTGTATAGCCTTGATTGGAAAAGAAAACATCAACCAGGGCACTGTATACCCTTGATTGGCATCGACTACGGGAGTGTATACCCTGCGACGGGAAAAGTAAATCAACCAGGGAGTGTATACCCTTGATTGGGAAAGGAAGAATCAACTAGGGATTGTATAACCTTGATTGGAAAAGAAAACATTCATCAGGGAGTGTATACCCTGGATTGGAAAAGAAAACATCAACCAGGGAGTGTATACCCTTGATTGGCATCGACTACGTATAACCTGCGTCGGGAAAAGAAAATCAACCAGGGTGTGTATACCCTTAATTGGGAAAGGGATCATCAACCAGGGAGTGTATACCCTTGATTGTAAAAGAAAAAATCAACCAGGGAGTGTATACCCTTGATTGGCATCGACTACAGGAGTGTATACCCTGCGTCGGGAAAAGAAAATCAACCAGGGAGTGTATATCCTTGATTGGGAAAGGAAGAATCAACCAGGGAGTGTATACCCTTGATTGGAAAAGAAAACATCAACCAGGGAGTGTATACCCTTGATATGCATCGAAAGCATCAACCAGGGAGTGTATACCCTTGTTTGGCAAAGAAAAAATCAACCAAGAAATGTATACCCTTGATCGGAAAAGAAAACATCAACCAGGGAGTGTGTTACCTTGATTGGCATGGATTACTGGAGTGTATACCCTGCGTCGGGAAAAGAAAATCAACGAGGGAGTGTATACCCTTGATTGGGAAAAGAATCATCAACCAGGGAGTGTATACCCTTGATTGGCATCGACTGCGGGAGTGTATACCCTGTGTCGGGAAAAGAAAATCAACCAGGGAGTGTATACCCTGCGTCGGGAAAAGAAAATCAACCAGGGAGTGTATACCCTTGATTGGGAAAAGAAGCATCAACCAGGGAGTGTATACCTTTGATTGGATAAGAAAATTTCAACCAGGGAGTGTATACCATTGATTGGCATCGACTAAGGGAGTGTATAGCCTGCGTCGAGAAAAGAAAATCAACCAGGGAGTGTATACCCTTGAATGATAAAGGAATCATCAACCAGGGAGTGTATACCCTTGATTGGAAAAGAAAACATCAACCAGGGAGTGTATACCCTTGATTGGAAAAGAAAACATCAACCAGGGAGTGTATACCCTTAATTGGAATCAACTACGGCAGTGTATACCTTGCGTCGGGAAAAGAAAATCAACCAGGGAGTGTATACACTTGTTTGGGAAAGGAAGCATCAACCAGGGAGTGTATAACCTTGATTGGAAAGGAAAACATCAACCAGGGAGTGTATACCCTTGATTGGAAAAGAAAACATCAAACAGAGAGTGTATACCCTTGATTGGCATCGATTACGGGAGTGTATACCCTGCGTCGGGAAAAGAAAATCAACCAGAGAGTGCATACCCTTGATTGGGAAAGGAAGCATCAACCAGGGAGTGTATACCCTTGATTGGAAAAGAAAACATCAAACAGAGAGTGTATACCCTTGATTGGCATCGATTACGGGAGTGTATACCCTGCGTCGGGAAAAGAAAATCAACCAGAGAGTGCATACCCTTGATTGGGAAAGGAAGCATCAACCAGGGAGTGTATACCCTTGATTAGAAAAGAAAACATCAACCAGGGAGTGTATACCCTTAATTGGAATCAACTACATGAGTGTATATCCTGCGTCAGGAAAAGAAAATCAACCAGGGAGTGTATTCCCTTGTTTGGAAAAGGAAGCATCAACCAGGGAGTGTATACCCTTGTTTGGCAAAGAAAAGATCAACCAGAAAATGTATACCCTTGATCGGAAAAGAAAACATCAACCAGGGAGTGTGTTCCCTTGATTGGCATCAACTACGGGAATGTATACCCTGCATCAGGAAAATAAAATCAACCAGGGAGTGTATACCCTTGATTGTGAAAGTAAGCATCAACCAGGGAGTGTTTACCCTTGATTGGAAAAGAAAACATCAACCAGGGAGTGTATACCCTTGATTGTGAAAGTAAGCATCAACCAGGGAGTGTTTACCCTTGATTGGAAAAGAAAACATCAACCAGGGAGTGTATACCCTTGATTGGAATCAACTACGAGAGTGTATACCCTGCGTCGGGAAAAGAAATTCAACCAGGGAGTGTATACCCTTGATTGGGAAAGGAAGCATCAACCAGGGAGTGTATACCCTTGATTGGAAAAGAAAACATCAACCAGGGAGTGTATACCCTTGATTTGCATCGAAAGCTTCAACCAGTGAGTGTATACCCTTGTTTGGCAAAGAAAAAATCAACGAAGAAATGTATACCCTTGATCGGAAAAGAAAACATCAATCAGGGAGTGTATACCCTTGATTGGCATCGATTGCGGGAGTGTATACCCTGCGTCGGGAAAAGAAAATCAACCACTGAGTGAATACCCTTGATTGGAAAAGGAAGCATCAACCAGGGAGTGTATACCATTGATTGGAAAAGAAAACATCAACGAGGGAGTGTATAACCTTGATTGGAATCAACTACGCGAGTGTATACCCTGCGTCGGGATAAGAATATCAACCAGGGACTTTATACCCTTGTTTGGGAAAGGAAGCATCAACCAGGGAGTGTATAACCTTTATTGGAAAAGAAAACATCAACCAAGGAGTGTATACCCTTGATTGGAAAAGAAAACATCAACCAAGAAGTGTATACCCTTGATTGGCATCGATTACGGGAGTGTATACCCTGCGTTGGGAAAGAAAATCAACCAGGGAGTGTATACCCTTGATTGGGAAAAGAAGCATCAACCAGGGAGTGTATACCTTTGATTGGATAAGAAAATTTCAACCAGGGAGTGTATACCCTTGATTGGCATCGACTACATGAGTGTATACCCTTGATTGGAAAACAAAACATCAACCAGGGAGTGTATACCCTTCATTGGAATTGACTACGGGAGTATATACCCTGCGTCGGGGAAGGAAAATAAACCAGGGAGTGTATACCCCTTAATGGGAAAGGAAGCATCAACCAGGTAGTTTATACCCTTGATTGGAAAAGAAAACATCAACCAGGGAGTGTATACCCTTGTTTGGCAAAGAAAAAATCAACCAAGAAATGTATACCCTTGATCGGAAAAGAAAATATCAATCAGGGAGTGTATACCCTTGATTGGCATCGATTGCGGGAGTGTATACCTTGCGTCGGGAAAAGAAAATCAACCAGTGAGTGTATACCCTTGATTGGGAAAGGAAGCATCAACCAGGGAGTGTATACCATTGATTGGAAAAGAAAACATCAACGAGGGAGTGTATAACCTTGATTGGAATCAACTATGCAAGTGTATACCCTGCGTCGGGAAAAGAATATCAACCAGGGACTTTATGCCCTTGTTTGGGAAAGGAAGCATCAACCAGGGAGTGTATACCATTGATTGGAAAAGAAAACATCAACGAGGGAGTGTATAACCTTGATTGGAATCAACTATGCAAGTGTATACCCTGCGTCGGGAAAAGAATATCAACCAGGGACTTTATACCCTTGTTTGGGAAAGGAAGCATCAACCAGGGAGTGTATAACCTTTATTGGAAAAGAAAACATCAACCAGGGAGTGTATACCCTTGATTGGAAAATAAAACATCAACCA
>ML427825.1:2036-41137 GCA_005239525.1 Nicotiana knightiana
ACTTGAACTCTCACCTTTCACAATCAACAGTGCCAAACGCGACGGGTTTACTATCACTTTTGGTTCTTGCCCTATGGTTCCAACAGCCATCTCTGTCTTTCCAGACTGCTTATAATCCCGATCATCACAAATCATCCCAATAAAATGTGTATTATCATGAGTTGGGAGCGGATTGTTTGTGATATTAGGAGTATCCTCATTGTTTGTTACCACAATTGCCTTTACTTCAATCAAATTTTCAATGGCTTTCTTTAACGTCCAACAATTTTCGGTACTATGACCCTAGGTGTTAGAGCGATACTTACATCTTGAATTTGAGTCAAAACCTTTCGAATTTAGATTCACATAGCGCGGCATGACATGTTCAATGAACTTCAGCTTCATCAACTTTTGAAATAGGCTTGTATATGATTCTCCAATTGGGGTGAACTCTTTCTTTGGCTCCTCCTCTCTCACATATCCTTGTCGGGGACGAGGATTATATGATGATTGAAAATTCGGGCGAAGTTGATGGGAGCCTTGTGGAATCAGTGCCCGCCATTGCTGGTGATTGGGAGGCCTAGCATAAGCCTGAGCATTAAACACTGTGTATTGTTGTGAAGGAACTGAGTATCGGGGACCCTGAGGTTGATAGTAATGTTGAGGAGGATTGGATTGTCCTTGTTGGAACTGCACATAAGAAGGAATTACCTCTCTTTGAACTCCTCTGAACCCAGATGCCATCATGGATCCTTCCTCTTTCTTTTTCCGGTTTCCGAAACTGCCTGACCCGCTTTGAATTGCTTGCGTGGTCGCCTTAAGGGCTGCATGACTCACAATTTTGCCCGGTTTCATGCCGTTCTCAACTATTTCACCAACCTTAATCGCCTCAACGAAAGGTTTACCAATGGCGGCCAACATGTAATGGAGGTAATCAGGATCCTGAGCTTGGAGAAAATAGTCAACTCATTTCTGCCTATTTTATCGGGGGTTTGACCCTAGCAGCCTGCGCTCTCCACTTGATTGCATATTCTCTGAAGCTTTATGTTGGTTTCTTCTTTATGTTGACGAGAGAGGAACGGTCTGGCACTATATCAATATTGTACTGAAACTGTTGAACAAAATCTTGAGCCATGTCGTTCCACACATGCCAGTGAGAGATGTCTTGATCTATGAACCATTCTGAAGCAATTCCAGTCAAACTTTCCCCAAAATAAGCCATGAGTAACTCTTCTTTTCCTCCTTCTCCCCTTAATTGGTTACAATACCTCTTCAAATGTGCAATGGGATCATCATGCCCGTCATACTTGTCAAACTTGGGGGTCTTGAAACCGGGTGGAAAATGAACATGGGGAACATGCATAGATCGTTAAATGACACACTCTTGTGGCCTCCCAAACCCTGTATGTTTCTCATGGTTTGTTCCAAGCTCTTCATTTTTCTAGTCATTTCCTCTTGTTCCGTATTCTTGTCAGGCTTTTCGATCTCAACTGGGAATATGTTCTGAGGAGTATGCTTGTGTGAATCTTGAACCCTGAAAGTCAGCTCTGGAGAGTAATGTTGAGCATCATGAGCATTCAGTTGCAGATCATTGTTGGACTTTTGAGCAAGAGCTGGTTGAGGAACAGTGAAAGTAGGGACAATGGGTACAGTATGTGAGTCATTTCTGAGGGGTGCGATTGGAGGACGTGGAATGGAAGTACTGGGGAGTGGGAAGGTTAATTCTCGGACTGAATCCAGGTTGGTATAATGGGTTACTTGTTAGGGATATGGGCACTTCATTTGCAACTGACACATTCTGAAGATTATCCGAAGACCCTATGGGTAGTGAAGGCGGTGCCTGTCCATTCGCCCACGCTTGGTACATCTCTGCCAATTGTTGCTNAAGATATTAATCACACATTGTATGTTATGCACCTGATGCCATCTTCATTTCTAAATGAGTTTGGAAGGTTTCATGCTTCATCCCGGCTTATTGGTTTATTGGTTTTATTTTCATATTGAATTTTAGCGCTCTCTTTTGTTTTCTTTCTTATTTATTATTACTCAATTTTTTTTTTAATTATGGTTATGATCGCATCCGATAGGGATTGCCTACGTATCATGACGCCGCATGAATCAGACCATTACGTAGTTCAGGAGGGAGATAACAATTTTGATGATTTTTTTTTAACAGTTTTTTTTAATAGTCTTTTTTTTTTTTGTAAAAATAAAACAAACTAAAATATTTATAAATTTTTTCTTATATATACAATGAGAGAAAAGGAAATATATACAAACTGACTCCACTGACTCTAAAAACATGACTGGAATAAAATAAACTTTGATAAAACTAAAAGATTCTAAATATAAAATTAAAAGNTTGTGGGACGATGGTGTGCCTGTTGACCAACTTCTTCATTGCTTAGATGGCGATGATCATCATGAACATATGCCGATTTCTCTGCCAATCGAAGTACCTGCTCTCTGGCTTGCCCCTTATTCATGTGACAATTATGCAACCACATCTGGGTAGTGTTAAGGGCGTGCCTCATCTGAGCCTCACATCCCTCATATTCTTCAATACGACGGTTTAACACACCTCTCTCGATCATCCACTGACGTTGCTCTGCCTCAAAATCTGCGTGCTGATAACCCCTCTTCTGCCTTTTTATTTCTTCCAATTGTGCATAAAGCTGACCCTTTGAGCATATCCGGTGTGCCCTTTCTCTTTCAAACTTCTCTTTCTGTTGATCAAACTCTAGTTGTTGTTGGTGCGCATCCTCTTCGATGATACTCAAGTCTTCTTGCAACTTATTTTTGTTCGCCTTCACTCTTCTGACTAAACCAATCGTGTTTTCCGGTTCTTCTTCTAAGCGGGCTGCCTCATTCTTAGCATGTTTTAAATCTTTATCCATGATCTCTAAGGAAGATTGATAATCTTTCTCAATACTCAAACGGATCTGAGCGACTCCGGCTTGTTGCTGGGCTTGTTGTTTGGCTATGGTCATCTGAGCGTGCTCCAATTCCTCTTTCAGCTTTTCTATAGTTCTTTGATCATTTCTCCTCCTGTTCGACCCCTCGGGCCTATCTCTAAACAATGAAGGATCATGAAACCAAGTAATATACTCAGGGATCACCTCTCCACGATCTCGATCTTCTACCATCTCATTCAACTCCGAGACTTTACTTGCATACCAGATTTTCATAATTTCTTCTTCGTCATGAGGTTGATCTTTACCAAAATCATAACAGAACTTGCTCATATCTCGTACTGGCGGCACCTCTTGTAGTCGTGCAAACTGGCGCATCACTCGAAGTGGAGCATAAGGCTGAACACCATCCAATCCTATAAGTACCAAATAAGAATGATATGCAGACTCACAAATGACCTCTTTAGAGGAAAACCAATCGTAGTTCCAAGTGATTCGTTTGGCTGACAAAGTAAGAAGCAGTTTTTTCCAGGCATCAATCCCTTCTGGTAAGTCACATTTGTCAATATTTTTCTGGTGATCATAAGTGCGATTGGGCCAGAGCTCACTAAAATTAGTGATACTAGGATGACGATAAAAATGCTCCAAAAACCATATCTGTAACAAAATGTTGCAGCCATCAAAGTTTCGTGCGCCCAATTTACATCTAGTTAAAGCACGAAAAATGGAAGAAAGAATCATAGGGACCAGAGTATAATAAAGAAAGAAGAAGACAGGCTCTTTATTCTTTTATAGAATCTTTTCTTAAAGTTAAGTTAATCCTTTTGAGGTCAGAGCCTCAACCACACCTGCCAAGCGGATGTCAATGCATCCTGCCCTTTCTGGAAAAACTACACGCCCCAAAAAAGCAACTATAAATGCAAACCTCCTGTGTATCTTCCATGTTTCCTTGTCTTCTTTGATTTTAATTTTCCCACATGCCTTTCAAAATTGTATTCTAGGCCATACAAATGAAACAGAAGTCCCAAGTTAACCCACTTACCTCCTAAACCTTCATACTCTCCGTAATTTATGTTCAGGAGCTTCAGAAATTTACCCTCATTCACATTTTTTGGTACAATGGGCCTTTGCCTGCGAAGATTGCGGCCCCACCCCTGGAAATGGGCGATTTCCTCCAAGGTCGGAGTCATTTCACAGTCAGTAAAATGGAACACATTGTTTTCAGGATCCCAGTGTGAAATCAAAGCTTCGATGACATCCCTTATAGGCTTGATTTTCATCATGTGAACCAAATGTCCCAAGTACTTCTTTATCTGGTTTCGCTCATATTCCTTAAAATCTCTCCACCAATCCCACAACAATTGTGGTATCTGATCAACAATAAGAAAATCCGGTATTCCTTCTGACCTGGGCCTCTTTTCGGACTTACCTCTTTCTCCACTCATGGTGTACCTATTTATCCAGACACGGGGTTAGATTTTAATCAAGTATATTATTGACACAAAAAATCCGATTTCTCGGGTTTTGACTCTATAAAATAAAACCAAAACCAAACTATGGGACTAAAAAAAATTGGTTAAATTAGTAAAATAATTAAAAGAAGACTCAAAATGACTATTCTTTTGTAAAAGTGAACATAAAAACTGGTCTCTTTTGTTAAAACGACCATTTTGCATTATCGAGGAAGGTTTTTAAGGCTATTTCGACAAAAGCACCGAACACATGGGCAAAACTTGTCGAAAGATAAAAAACTGACAAAGTGACTATATTAATATATATATATATATATATTATTTTTATTATTTTTTTTGACAGCAAGAGAAAAGAAAAAAAAATAGTCCATATACAACTTCTTTTATTTTTTTTGTTTTTTTTTATTTTTTTATTTTTAAAAAAAAAAATGGGGTTGAACCTGATGAAGATTGCCTACGTATGTCACATCCAGTGAGAATCAAACCCGCGTAGTTCGGTTAAAATAAATAAAATAAATAAATAAAAAATTGTGCTTTTACATACTAGAACCCTTCAAAAAAATTTTATGAAAACTTGGAGGAAATTTTCTCTTTCTCTCTCATCTGTTTAATCGATCTACTCTAATGTCGGGAAACATTTGAATGAAGCCTACCAAATAATGTTACATATAGCACATAAATATGAACATGTTGGTCCGAAAAATAGGTACCTGTCCTAGATGGACCCGACCCCTGTGCCGAGTCCTGCTAAGTCTTATGCACATGATGCAAATAAAACATAGCCTACTAGGAATATTCATTGCTTATGGCTTGTCATTCTAACTTTTCAAATATTAAAGGAGATGGTATCTAGACCTGGCTTACCCGGGCGGACAACCCGAGCCGAGAAGCGTCAAACATCACCAGTAGTAGAACAACACTGGCTAGCTAAAGGCTCTCCCGCCTAATCATGTGTGACTAAATCCTTCACCAGAAGCTAGTAGGCTAACTGGCTTTATCTTAAGACAGAAATTTTGTGATGCTGGTAAGCAAACACAACATAACTACCTATCAGAGGACTCAGAGGGATGCGAGAGAGGATACAATTTATACTACAAGTCAAATAAAAATTAAAGCTGTAAATAAGCGACAAATAGCACATTAGGCTCCAAAACAAAATAATATCTAAAACATGATAAAAGCCAAACAATAATTAATATACAAAGCTCGAATTCTTATTAAACATCCCCAGCAGAGTCGCCAGAGCTGTCACACCTCTTTTTTCCCTCACCACCCTTTTACGTGGTTGAGTTAGAAGAGTTTTTTCCAATTAAAGTGACATTTTTAAAAGTGATTATTTATTATCTAGAGCCGCCACTTGAAATTGAGTTTTGGTGTTCCAAGTCACCTTTTATTGAATCCCTTATCAAAAGGAAGATTTGACTCATAATTCATGGTCTACGAAAACAGAAGACTGAGTAAGGAATTCTGTTGACCGAGGAGAAACACCCCTCGAGTCCCGTGGTTCTAGCACGGTCGCTTTATTGACTGATGTAAGGCTTAAATCATTTTTTAGTTATACTTGTATTTTATTGATTATGGCTTATTTATTACCTTTTAATTAATTATTATATTTTATTAATTGTGTTCACCAAGATGCAGAACACACACAAGGTACTTCTTTGAAATTAAATATTAAATCAAGATACGGAATGTACACATGGTTATAACACAATTATTTTAAATCTAAAGGTATCGAGACGCAGAATGCGCACATGATCCTTTTATTATTTAAGCATATCAATCCAATGTTCGGGTATGAACACATGTGCTAATATTTAAAACGCGTCTAAAGCATTTCTACGGATATTCATTTAAAAAAAAAAAAAAAGACTCATGTCACGCGAACGTGTACACAATTAATAATATTTTATTATTATTAAGATTGTTTGGTCAAAGTCGCGCGAACGCGTACTTTGCCTTTAGCTTAGAAAATCATAATTATGTCACGTGGACATATACATAATCGTGATAATTTGATTTAACACGTGCCTAAAGTATGCTAGTTATTTGAATGAATTATTATTATTATTATTATTATTTACAAACAAATCTGCCATCGTTGTAAGATCTGGAATAAATCTGTGGATACGCGTCTAAAAATAAATAACCTGTACAGTTTTAGTACTTAAAACTATTTGCCTTAAAAGGCTTCACTATATGATATGGCTCAACTTGCTAATTTTACTTATCACAATCTATGGCGCCTTGGATTTCTTCTACTGACTATTATTATCACACAAAGACTTAAGAAAAAATCAAATAATTAACTATAAAGTAGATAAAACAAGAGAACGTGCTAATATAAGATATGTGTAACCAAAGCATACGAATAGTAAGATACAATCCAATTATTTTCAAGACTTTACTAAATATTAATAACTTAAATCCATACCAATCCCGCTATGTCACGTTTTTAAATAAAGAAAGTGAACATGAATCCTTCTTTAAGAACTAACACTTTAATATTGTGTTCTATCAATTTTATTTATTTAAATAAAAAAAATCTCAACAGTCGAATAAACCAAACAGTAGATTTCATTCTCACAAAGACGTACGACATATCATATACATGCAAGCAACGTATTTGAAACAAAAAAAAAAGTTGGATAGAACAGACCTTAGTAAAAGAGCTCCAGTAATCTTATAAGAAATCGGTTACAGCTTAAATCCAATTCGCTAAATATGACCAGACAAAGAAACAGCAACATCGAGCCAAAAGCCACGAACGGAAATCTCCTTTTCTTAGCTCACCAGAATTTTAAAAAAAAAAAAAAAATCTTTGCTCTTTATTTTCCTCTTCTTTCAATGTTATTTTTCTTTTATTTTTCTCAGCGTCTGTTTCTTCTTTTGGTATTTTCTCCTTTTCCTTTGTTTTTAATCCCTTTTGTTGTTCTTGCGTCAATTTCCTTCTGTCAGCCCTTTTTCCTTTCTTTTCGTTATGTCTTTCTTTTTTTTTTCTTTTTTTAGTTCTTCCTTCCTCTCCCCTTTTTTCTCTTCCCAACCACACTCTCTTCTCATAGCTTCAAGGTGCTTTTTCGTAATCGAACTTATATACCTCGAAGCATGCTCCCGACGGCCAGGGACATCGGGAGGATTCTCGACCGTAAAATTCTTTTTTAAGGAACAGCTGCTCGGTACAATCTCGTGGAGCGCCGACGGCTTATGGCCGGCCGGACGATAGGAAGAAGAAGAGGTTCCTTCTTTCTGAGTAACAGATTTGGAAGTTTTTGCCATTGATTTTTAGAAGAAGAAGATGGTAAATCGTGGAAGTTTTAAAGTTGATACGGTGGAGGAGCTGGTGGCGAAAGGGAAGTTAGAGAAGAAAAGAGGTGCTGGAAATAAAAGCGAAAAGTTCTTAATGAGAAGTGTAAACGAGTATATATAGAGAAAATCGGCGACTGTTCATTGATACTGATGGTCGACCGACTCTGACATGCATTTAATTTGGGGAATAGAACCGATGGGACGCTTCAGTCGTTTCAACACTTGCGCCATGGGAATGATGTCACCATTGGGGACTTCGGGAACTCAAAGATTCAAATCGTTCTTGTTATTTCATTCTAAGAAATACGGGGACTTTCTATAAACAGTCGAAATCGGGATGCCCGATTTCGTAAGCTCGAGATATTTCCTCGAGGGAAGAAGTTCAGAAGAGTCGAGCTCGGGTTCAAAGGTGGAATAAGAGGTTCGAGGGCCTGGGTGCTCGTTGAGCATTTAAGCCAGGTATGAACGATGCCGAATAATGCTGTTATGAGTTTGTTATGCAAAGGACAAGATTCTCGCCATGTCCCCAAAGATCATGGAGCAAATTCCGGGATAGATTTGTACGAATTAGTACGAATCCGTACTAGGTTGTTATACTGCTGTACCAATAAGATTCTTTACCACAAATAGAACTGTACCTTATTTAGGATTTTTCCTCCTATATAAATGGGACCCCAATCATCTGTAATCATATCTGATTATTGGCAAAAAATATACTATCTTACTTTTCTTGTTTACTGTTCTTCAGAATCATTCTTTAGCTTTATTACACTTACTTTACTGTTCTTGCTTTATTGCTCCTAACTCACCTCGAGGTCATCGAGCTCGAGGTCTCTACTGCTCTAGCAACACTGGTTTGGTTCATCAATTCTTCTCATCCATACTCTATATCACTTGTTTATTAATTAGTATTGGACTAGATCACACATCTTTAAAACCACAAATCAAATTTAATTGTTACTCGAATTTTCGAGGTAAACAATACCGAAAATATTTTAGAGCACGAACTGATAATTTCCTCTCTCTTGTTGTTTTATTTTTAAATGAATATTCGAGGAAATGAAATTTGATCTGAAGCGTTCATGCATTTAAATCATTATTTTTAAAAGACCTAGTGTCATTTTTATTTGATGCTTATTTATTATGTCCTTTTGTTTTTAATCTTTAGTACATACTATAATTATTTCAACTATACCACTAATGCTTCGATCATATCGATAGTTTAAATAATAATTCCTAAAATTGATTATAGTAGTATCTTTTTTGAATTATTTTGAAGTGTAGTATTCTAATCTATGTTCGAAATGGAATATATCTTATTTTTATGTGGGGTATGACAACAAGGACTCTGTGGCCCAATGGATAAGGCGCTGGTCTACGAAACCAGAGATTCTGGGTTCGATCCCCAGCAGAGTCGGTTGTCTTTCATTATTTTTTTGGCTTTGCCATTTGCATTATACAAGAAATATTGAATCCCGATTAAGTCACTTGAATTTTCTTCTCTCTGTCTTGTTTGCCCAAATTTTAACCAATTCAAACTTACTAGAGAAGGAAGGCTATGATTTTTATGAATTGGCTAAAGCTAGTACTACATTTATTCGAACAAAATATTCTATCGGCCAGCATAAAGAGACTAAAAACGGTAGCACGGTGCACTGGGTATCCCACGTTCACGTAGGACCCGGGAAAAGGTCGCACCTCAAGTGGTGTGATAAAGACATCCTACCTTAATGCAAGCACTAATGGATGTTTCCACGGCTTGACTCGTGACCTATAAGTCACAAAAGATACTAGAAAGGATATGATTATCATGAATTGGCTAAAGCTAGTGCTTACATTTGTTCGAACAAAATATTCTATCGGCCTACATAAAGAGACTAAAAGCGGCAGCCCGATGCATAAGGCATTCTGCTTTCACACAGGACCCGAGAAAGGGTCGCACCTCAAGGGTGTGACATAGACATCCTACCCTAATGCAAACATTAATGGCTGCTTCCACGGCTCGAACCTGTGACCTATAAGTCACAATAGATACTAGAATTGTTAATACTGTTAGAGTGAAAAGTTGAGCTTGAGCATAAACTAAATTGCATATTGAGGTTCCTTTATGGCTCCTCTCTTTATATAAAATATCGAAACATTCATTTTTAATACAGGCGCAATGAGAAAAAAATGTATGAACAAAAAAGAAGAAAGCAGTTTCATTCATTGGCGGCTCTTCACTTGTGTTAATTGAGAAGCAGGGAGAGTGTAGAGAGATTTCAACTGCTGAGTAATAAGCTTGCTGTTACTAATAGCCATTTGTAGTTCCAAATTATCAGACCACCATTGCTCCAATCCATGTGCCTCAAGAAACTTCTGTTTCCCTTTATTAGATGACAAGAATAGCTTTGCACCAGCAAAATGTCCATTTGCTGGTTTCGCGTTTTCCTTATCAGCGCGATTGTCTTGTAAACCGTTGTCTTGATCAGTATACGAGCAGCATATGTAATCACTATTGTTAATGTACAGATGAGGCACCCATTGTTTTAGACCTATTCGAAATGATGGCATATTTTCGTTGCAACTGGTTTCAGTTTCAGTTTCAGTATCAGTATTTGTCGGGAGCATTGATGATTTGAATCTTTTCCACGCGAAACCAGCTTTTTCGCCAATGTTTCTCAAGCTCATAGCAAGTGAAACTGAGGGTGGATTGAACAAATGTGCCTCTATATGTATACCTTCTTTCGCTAACGCTTTTCCAACTTGAAGAGCAAAACCAGCACCAAGTGAATGGCCTACAACACACACATTATTGCTTCCATACTTGTTGGCGATTGATTTTAACGCCTTCAGTGCTGCATTGAATCTAACAGAACCTTTCAAACTTTCCCAAGTTAAGAAACGGAGATCATCTTCGATATCTCTTCTCATTGTTTGGCTTTTTAAGAGTGTTCCTCTTAAGGCTAGAACAGCCCTAGGTGCACCACTTGGTCTGATTAGTACAAAATCAGCCAATGCTGCTGATCTATCCCATTCTAAGATTGCACCGAAAATGGATCCATCTCTTTCGTCGTTTAGAGTCTCGACTAACTTGTACTTGAAGGGTATCAACCATTTTGGAGCAAGTGCATTTTCTGCTGTCCTGTTTTCTTGTCTGTCGATCTCAAGAAGGTAAACTGCTTGGACAAAACAGGCCATTACAGTTCTTTTGTAGTTAGAGTCCTTCCTGCTCAATTGAATTACTTATTTCATATCAGAGTCAAAGAATAGGAAGTTGATATTATTTTTGTAAAGATCAGAAGCAGCACAACAACAACGGCAATCCAGTGAAATCTCATAAGTGGGGTTTGAGGAGGGTAGTGTGTACGCAAACCTTGAGTCTACGCTGTGAAGGTAGAAAGGTTGTTTCTGATAGACCCTCGGCTCAAGAAAAATAAAACAAAATAGTAGAAACAAGCAATATCAACAAAGAGGGCCAAAAAGATAATAACGGCAACTGGAAACAGTACCAACAAGTTGTAACAACAACAAAATACTAAGAAACGCAAGTGAAAGATAAAATAGTAGTTGCAAATTGAGAATTAAAAAGAGAAAGAGATAAAAAGATGACGCTAATAATATATGGACAACACCAGTGATCTTCCTCATTCTTGAGATCAAATAATGGAAGTTTTGGCTCAACCACAAGATATCAAGTGAATGAGTTAACTAACATTGCTATCAAGATCCAGTTAATACTGAAATCATCAACAAATAGGCATATATCAACATCACATAGTAAGACCTTAAACAAATTCCATCATATCAAGTATAAGTGAAGCAATAACAAATAAACAGACTAGTATAAACAAGAATCTAGAAGTAACATGCAAATAACAAAAAATGCACCAAGAAACAATTCCAATGGACATCTCACATCTGTAGTAATACTAATGCAGCGCGATTTCTCGCATCAGTAGTGAATTAAGCAATGCCATGTCTATTACCATAAGGAGTGCTATAAGTAGGTTGACTTTTTATTCATATTTGCATATTCAGTTTCACAAAAATCATTACCATGAAAGATTTGTGTACCCTGAAGAAGTCAGCTCTACCTCCTCAAAAAAATCAGTCAGATTTGTTATGCATATCCATCATTGAGTCTCTAACAATTATTCCAATAATTTCATATTCGATTTGACCTATGGATAAATATGCAAGCATCCAATACCTTAAAGTGCTATCCTTTCTGAAAATGAAATTATCCTTAGTTAGAAGGAGTAAATTAGCTAGTGGAGAGAGTGGAGGACACCATTTTCCTTGACCCATAAATTCGAAGGTGAGTCCAAGATGTGTCACAGGGTTCAGAATGAGTGATCTTTTTTCTGCATATGGTTAGTTTAAGTCAACAGTAAAGAGTTAAACTGAACCCACAAAACCTGTACTAGATCCACCTATGACTAGATTGAACTTTATGAATCTTGCTTATTATGGATAGAAAAATCAATATAAGCGATAAGAAGTTACGGAGCTAGAAGCCCTTATGCAAGTTCAGCCGAACCCATAACTTTTGCTAAAACAATATATTTATGTTAAAAAAAATTATTAAATATGTAAAAATATTAAATTTAGAACTCATTTATTAACACTTGAAGTCGTCATTTTAAATTAAGAACTCATAAAGTTGAAATTGTAGTAAAATGACCCGGGAAATAACAACAATACTCTACTTAAGAGGATATAGAAATCAACAAAATATTAAATTACAAACCCAGCTATTTAAAAGAGAGAAACAAAAGAAAATAGACTACTAAATTTTGAGAAGGAAAGACAACAAAAGAAACCTGGTGAAGAACCAAAAAGAAAAGGAAAGTTGCTGATGATTGATGCCTAATTTGAATGCCTATTTATAGGCTTTAAGAGGTTTGAAGCATGATAAGTGTATTGACACTTGTCTTGAATTTTTCATGCAAGATTGCCACACTCATTTCTCCATTGCCACTTGGAAGGACATTTGTCCAATTTTGAAAATATCACAACAGTTCCCCCACATATTTTCAAAAAATTCATACAAAGATGAGTAAGTTTTGTTGCATTTGTATGGTCCAAAAGCAATAGATTTGGTGTCTTTTGGACTATGAACCGAACTTAGATTGATAAAATTTAACATACATAATTACTGGTGAAATATAATATTTCTATGAACCAATAATTCTTATTGTAAGTCAGACTTTTTATCAATCACATTTTGATTCCCATGATTTTGTTGTTCAACGCAGTTTTGCGCTCGATAGGCCATGCGCATGCCTAGTTATTCATGAGAGCTCTTGAGACTAGGCCAAAATTTCATAGGAGCGGGCTTACTCCACTCTCATATAGGCGAATTCATCAAGTGCATATTGCTTTTAAATAAGCCATCCATAAGAAATATGAATTCATTAAGAGTGATAACTCAACCTCTCAATTAGTAGCAGTCAAGCACTCTCTTTTAGTGTTTTAGTGTCGATATCGGCTTGTGATATTTTTAAAATTGGACAAATGTCCTTCCAAGTGGCAATGGAGAAATGCGTGTGGCGATCTTGCATGAAAAATTCAAGACAAGTGTATACACATGTCATGCTTCAAACCTCTTAAAGCCTATAAATAGGCATTCAAATTAGGCATCAATCATCAGCAACTTTCCTTTGCTTTTTTGTTCTTCACCAGGTTCCCTTTGTTATCTTTCCTTCTCAAAATTAGTAGTATATTTTCTTTTGTTTTCCACTTTTAAATAGCTGGATTTGCAATTTAATAATCATCAGCAACTTTCCTTCACTTTATGTCCTTCACCAGCTTCCCTTTGTTATCTTTCCTTCTCAAAATTAAGTAGTATATTTTCTTTTATTTCCCACTTTTAAATAGCTGGATTTGTAATTTAATAATCATCAGCAACTTTCCTTTGCTTTATCTCCTTCACCAGCTTCCCTTTGTTATCTTTCCTTCTCAAAATTAAGTAGTATATTTTCTTTTGTTCCCCGCTTTTAAATAGTTGGGTTTGTAATTTAATATTTTGCTGACTCCTGTATCCTATTAAGTAGAGGTAAGCTCAGAGGTGGATCCAGGATTTGAAATCTATGGTTTCAACTTTTAAAATTTTTAAAGTTGAACTCATTATATTTTTAAAATTATGGGTTCAAATCTATTAATTTTTGCTATTTTAATGAATTTCTACACATAAATTTCTACTAAGCGTCGAAAGTTATGGGTTCAAATCTATTAATTGAACCCATAACTACCGCACTGCATCCGCCTCTGGGTAAGCTTGTTTAATCCAGAGAAATATTTCACATTGCTGAAATAGTTTTTTAGAACAGTATCCAGCACGACTCAAGCCAATTCATGTATTTCCACTCACAAATAATATTATTGCAATATTGTTGTTATTTCCCCGTGTCATTTTACTACAGAAATATTTGCTTCACCTCTGGCAATAAGCCAGAGATAACAGAAAACAAAAAACTTCTCACTGTCTATAATTTCAGATATAAAAGATTAAAGCCTAAGCCAAGAATCTAAATATGTAAATAGGGTCCTTAGATTAAGAATCATGATCTTCAGCTAGATTCAGTTAAAAAAACAAAAATGACCCAAATCAAAGCTTAAAAAAATGAAATCTGAAATCAAGAAAAGGCCTCAAATTCACTATTTAAAATCCCAAAGCACTGAAACAATCACACTAAAAATGATCAGCTAAGGACTAAAGCTTGGAACTTTGAAACACAAATCAAGAAAATGAACAGAGACAGAGCACTAACCAACTGGAATTAATGAGATCTCTCCAATTTGGCGAAGAAACATTTCGGGGCCCCGAAACGTGAAAAGCATAAGGATGAGATTCAACAGAACTTTCCTTAAAAATCTTCATTTTTGCCTCTCCTTCAGCTGCTGCTGCCATTTCACTTCTCATCTCTTCATCACTCCTTTTTGCCATCTATGAACAATCCCACTTCTCCAATCGAACAACGTATCGAGTCTAATGAAGCAAAAAAATCAACAACAACAACCCAGTGAAATCCCACAAGTGTACGCAGACCTTAACCCTATGTATAAGGGTAGAGAGCTGTTTTCGAAAGACCCCGGGCTCAAAAACCTAAAAACATGGAGCAATTAACCTTGGTCTTAATGTCCCTTTATCGCCTGAACAATATTTGAACACAGAACTTAGCAAAAATGGTGTGTGTGTGTGTGTGTGTGTGTTTTCAGATTTGTTAAGATTTGTACATGGTATATGATTCGGTAATATTAATGAGGAATCCAATTGTTGGATTGAAATTAAAGGATTAGATAGTAATCATTATTAATGGCAAGTTTTGAATTATATCTGGCTTTTGTGTAAGGCGTCTCTAACGGTCATATTTTCTCATTGTTGGATTTCCTCCCCTGCCTCTTTATGGCTCGTTTGGTACGAGGATATGAGATAGTTAATTTCGGAATTAAATTTGAAATGAGTTTATCTCAAGTTTAGTTGAGATAAAATTACGGTATAACTAATCCCGGAATTATAGTGCTATTTTTATCTTATGAGAGAGTGGGATAACAGTCCCGAGATAACTAACCTCAAGATAATTAATCCTCGAAACTTGTTTCTCAACCAAACGACCCTTTAAGGTTCACTGCATATTTATTTGGGTAAGTTGCACATTTGGCTAATCGATCGTCATGGGATAACCTGTTTCCCAACCAAACGATCCATTAAGGTTCACTGCATATTTATTTGGGTAAGTTACACATTTGGCTAATCGGCTATCCTAGGATAACTTGTTTTTCAACCAAACGATCCCTTAAGGTTACTACATATTTTATTGGGCAAGTTATACATTTGGCTAACCGGCTATACTGGATAACTTATTTCCTAACCAAATGACCCTTAAGGTTCACTTCAAATTTTATTGGGTAAGTTACACGTTTGGCTAATCGGTTAAAAATAATTACACGCGTTAGTTATATATACAAGAAATATACAGAAAATTATATATTGCCGACTACTAGTGTTGGAAGCAGGTATACAATGTAGTTTTTCCTATTTTATTAGCATTTAAGCCTTCGGAATAGGACTAATTTCACAAATAGTCATAACTATAAAAAAAAAAATTGAATTAAAATCATACAACTTTGTTTTGTCACTTAAAAGTCATTCAACTATCATCTTGATAAACAAATGATCACAATAGCCGAAAATAATAACTTTTTGTGAACTTCTTTTTTCACCGTTTTACTTTTTTAAAAAAAATTATCCTTTGAGAAAAATAACCTTCAGTTTAATTTATTTTAGGACTTAAATTTACCTCTTCTCTTGGAAAAAGAAAATATCTCGAGGTCGTTGTTCTTATTTACTTTGTATGTAACTTATATATACCAACAATGGTGGAAAAAATATATTCTTAATTCTAAAATCTATACTAATAAAGTATATAAAAGAAGTAATTTTTAAAAAAAATGACAATGTAGCCAAGAGCTTATTGATGTGGTGAATCTCCATTTATTTATTTATTTATTTCAATGACCGTTTATTTGAAAAAATTGAAAAAGGAAGGGGAAAAAACCCACCGAGAATTACACTTTCTGGCTTTTGTGATCACTTGATAAATGGTATTCTGACTATAAAGTGACAATAAAATTATTGACTTTGATGCAAAAATCTATAATTGTATGACTATTTGTAAACTTTACCTTGAACTTTATTGAAATATGTGAGTTAACGTTTTCAAATAATCATTTCACTTAAACCTTTCTATAAAGTTAATACACTATTTTTTATCACTTTAAAATTACTGAACCTACAATTAGTTACTCTTTTGCTGTTATTACTTTTCTTTTTCCTTTGGTATTTTATCTTAGCTTTCTTAGGTTTATATTTTTCAAATATTTATCTTAAGTCGAGGGTCTATCACCGGGGCATACCTACGTTGGGGCGTGAGGGTTACCAAAACTCGTTAGCTTCAGCAAAAAGAGTGTATATATATTTTATATATATCTATATATACAATTGTATTGGTGGTTAATAAATGATATATGTGAAATTATATTTAACTAAGAGAGCATGATACGTGGTACAATGAGGAGATGACAACTGGCATATTTCATTTAAAAGATATATAAAGCACAAGAAGTACGAGGCAAACACCCACGGGATAATGGAGAATCAATGTTCGAATCTAAACAACTGCTGATGAAGCACGAGCGGAATGAATCAAGACTGAAAAGAGGAAAGATTCACGAACCTACAATTAATGAGGAAGGAGAATCAGAATCGTTACAAAATCCCCATAGACAGTTACGATTACCAATCATAACAAACAATTAATACCATTAAAACTCATAATGATTCCGCCATAAATAGGAGAAAACATTATATTTGTAAACTTCTATATAAGGGGGGAGAATCTCATTTGTAAGGACACATTCTAAGTATTATCGAAATATATTTATTTTTTCTTGCTTATTCAGTGCAATCAATTACTCTTTCTTACTTATTGTTAATTTTATTTCCTTTTAAGTGAATTACTGAGGAAGTGAGGAATTATTTGGTTATCAGTAACCCGAGTTCTTCTAAAAATAGGCTTTGACTAAAAATCTTATTTTTTGGTTAAATAAATTGGTTCCGTTACTAGGAATCTGATAATCTTTTTACTTTCCAAATCCATCTTTCTCACAACAAAATCATGTCAAGTATCAACGGAAATATCCAACAGGAGGGAGGATCTCCAATTCCTTCACCATAGGAATATCCACGTCATTCTCGAGAAGGAATACCTGAAATATCCACATCTCACACAAATGAACAATATGCAGACGAGCAGACTGTCGAGAAGATGCTTTAAAACAATTGATCGTTGAACAACAATGCTCTCCAAGATTTTGTTAGGGGATTTCCAACTGCACTACCAACTCCTCCCCCAAATAATACTGCAACCATAGAAAATCCACGCTCGGGGCTTTCCAATTCAGGAAGCGGGGGAACTTCCAATGA
Organism: Nicotiana knightiana; assembly: GCA_005239525.1. Classification (NCBI taxonomy): domain Eukaryota; kingdom Viridiplantae; phylum Streptophyta; class Magnoliopsida; order Solanales; family Solanaceae; genus Nicotiana; species Nicotiana knightiana. The sequence continues at coordinate 19,676 of ML427825.1, forward strand.
ATCACGTGATGGGAGGTCAGGTACACCAAATAACTCTGATTTACAAAATTTGGTACTAACTTTGAAGAAACATATGAAAGAGCAAAACAGCCGCATCAAACAAATACCTGGTGTACCACTTGTAATTAAGGGAGTGGATATTGATATATATTCACAACAACCTTGGAAACCGAGCGTGGCCCCATTACCCATTCCTAAGAAGTTCAAAATGCCCGACATCCCAAAATATGATGGAACAACTGACTCAAGAGATCATGTAATTGCATTCACAACAGGCGTAGAAGGCAATGATTTGACCAAACAAGAGATTCAGTCAGTTTTGGTCAAAAAATTTGGAGAGACATTCACGAAAGGGGCATTAACATGGTATTCTCTTTTACCTGAAAATAATATTGATTCTTTTCCTGAGCTTGCAGATTTATTTATAAAAGCACATTCAGGAGCTCAAAAAGTTTAAAAAGGGATGTATGATATCTTCAAGGTAAAACAAGAAGATACTGAGTTACTCAAGAAATTTGTGGATAGATTTCAATGTAAAAGAATGGTGCTTCTGCGAGTACCTGATAATTGGGCAGTCATGGTATTCACAAGTAATCTGAATGAAAAAGGCTCAGAAGCCATGAGAAGACTCAAGGAAAGCTTACAAGAATTTCATGCTACAACATGGAACGATGTATATAACAGGCATAACACCAAGCTGCGGATTGAAGACGACATCGTCGAACAGTCAAGGGTTGATTAAAGAACAAATTCAAGGCGGTCAGAGTCTGAAAAGAGGTCCGGTAAAAATAGATACGAGCCTTATATGGGACCCACAGGGAGAGACTCACGGTCCAAGCCAGAAAATATACGGTCTGACCCTAGATCGAGGAACAGAGATGCGGGATCATCATCTAGGTTCAGAAAGGAACGAGATGTACGTGATAGAGATACCAACACGAATGCAAGGATTGGTGATTATAGTTTCAATAGTAGCACATCTGAGTTGGTAGTTGTTCTAAGAAGTATGGGAGATAAGGTGCGGTGGCCAAAGGAAATGAGATCAAACCCAGGCAGAAGAAATCCAGATTTCTAGTGCGAGTTTCATAACGAACATGGCCATAAAACAACTGATTGTAGATTGTTACAAGGTGAAGTAGAGCATTTGACAAAGCATGGATATTTAACAGACTTGTTCAGCGAGAAAGGTAAACAATCTTATATGAAAAATAGACAAGAACCTCAAAAATCCTATCTCCAAAAAGAACAGTTAACGTAATAAGCGGGGGAGAAGAAGTCAATGGTGTAACATACACAACTGCGAAAAAGACGTCAAAATTCACGGTAACCCACGGGAAACGAGTTCGTCAAGTTTTGGAGGAAGATAGTATAACGTTTGATGATGCAAATGCAGATGGATTAATAATCCCTCACAATGATGCACTGATAATATCTTTACTTTTACATGATACTAATGTAAAACGAGTTTTGATTGACCCAGGTAGCTCCGTCAATATTATTCTTCTCAGAGCGGTGAATGAAATGCAAATTGGCGACAAGATGGTACCAAAAACACGATCCTTATCTGGATTCGATAATTCAACCGTTATTACGAAAGGGGAGATAGTGCTAACCACATTTGCAGAAGGAGTTATCAAAGATACAAAATTCCAAGTAATAGACACGGACGTCGCTTATAATGTGATTCTTGGGAGACCATAGATTCATGACATGGATGTTGTATCATCTACATTACATCAAGTTATTAAGTTTCCTTCGAAGTGGGGAATTCAACAAATCCGAGGAGATCAACAAGTTTCTAAGAATATCAATTCAGTGGTGGATTCACAGACAACAAGAAAAGATACGAACGAGAATCTCGTTGAAGATGTTGTAAATCAGATTTCATCTGAAAGTGGCTTAAGGAAAACAGATGTATATTCGAGACCTGATGTCATTCAAGAACCAGAGGAGAATGAAAACATCAAAATCACAATTGAAGAACTCGAAGCTGTTGTACAATTCGAACAATGGCCAGACTGAAAAGTTTATATTGGAGAGAAGCTGAGCCCAGAAATGAGAGGTAAGTTAGTTGAATTTTTAAGAGCTAACACATTCTATTTTTCCTGGTCGCATTCAGATATGACAGGTATATCTCAGAAGGTGATGACCCATAAACTGAATGAAGATCCATTGTACCTTCCTATCAAGCAAAAAAAGAGAAAGCAAGGCTCTTTCAAGAATCAAGTGATTCAGGATGAGGTAAAAGAACTCTAAAAAATAGGTTCAATACAGGAGGTAAAATACCCGAACTGGTTAGCTAATATTGTGGTAGTTCCAAAAAAGAATGGAAAATGGCGGGTTTGTGTAGATTATACTGATTTGAACAAAGCTTGCCTAAAAAATTCATTTCCTTTACCACATATAGTCAATTGATTGATTTTATCGCAGGTCATGAGCTGTTGAGTTTCTTAGATGCATATTCAGGTTATAATCAAATAAATATGGATCCCCTATATGAGAAAAAAATTTCTTTTATTACAGACAGGGGGACTTATTGTTACAAAATTATGCCTTTTGGTTTGAAAAACGTTGGGGCCACGTATCAAAGATTGATGACCAAGATGTTTTAAGAACACCTGGGAAAGACTATGGAAGTCTATATCGATGATATGCTAGTCAAATTTGCACTAGCATGAGATCATTTTCAGCACCTTTCAAGCACTTTTAAAATTCTCTGCAAATATAATATGAAATTAAATCCAGAAAAGTGTGCCTGCGGCGTGGCTTCAGGTAATTTTTTAGGTTTTCTTATATCTAACAGAGGTATTGAACTGAACCATGCGCAGATCAAAGCCATTGAAGAAATTTCAGACATACTCACGAACGTAAAAGAGGTACAAAGGCTGACAGGAAGAATAGCAGCTTTGGGAAGATTTATTTCCAAATCTTCGGGGAAAAGTTTTAAATTATGTTCAGTATTGAAAAAGCAAAATCAATTTGAGTGGACTGATGAATGTCAACAAGACCTTGAAAATTTAAAAGCATATTTGTCGAACCCACCCCTGCTGGCTAAACCAAAAGATGAAGAGAGGCTACTCGTGTATCTCGCAGTATCAGAAACGGCGATAAGTGCGATTTTAGTACGAGAAGATAAAGGTAAACAATCTCCAATTTATTATGTTAGTAAATCTTTGTTAGATGCTGAAACTCGATATCCTCGCTTAGAAAAACTTGCTTTAGCATTAGTTATGGCATCTAGAAAGTTGAGACCTTATTTTTAATGTCATCTTATCTCTGTAGTAACTGCATATCCTCTAAGGAATATATTACATAAACAAGAATTGTCAGGAAGGTTAGATAAATGGGCTATAGAACTCAACGAATATGATATTGTTTACCAACCTAGAACTACAATAAAATCGCAAATTTAGCAGATTTCAGCACAGAAATAGTTTCTGAAGCAGAAAAGGAACTAAAGGTATTCACCCGATCTAATCTAGGTGTTGATAACCAATTTTTCCTCAAAACTATTTTTTAAACTTGCATATATACCTTCAAAATCACTTTTATAATAATTGGTATTTTTTCATAATTTTCTATATTTTTATCAATTTATTTTCTAATTTATTCAGTACTTTACATCCAATAATTATTCATAAATTGCATTACAAATAAATTCAAAATATTTTTTAGCTCAATATAGTATTTTTTTTAATCCTATTAGGATTTAGTTATTTCGCAAATTAGCCAATGTGGTATTATTTGGCTATAATTACAACAATTTTGCAATTATAGCCTAATTATACATTTTATGCCATTTTAATTCAATAGTTAGTCATTTTATATTTTAAATATTAGTTAATTACATTAAATTCACCAATTTAGTCTTAATTTCATTTTATATAGTTATTAGCTATTTTATTAATTATTTTATCTATTTTTATGGGTATTTAACAAATAGCCATTCTTATTTAAATTGTAGCCTAATTAAACCTGGTCCCTAACCTAATTAAATAACCCATCAGACCCCTAAGCCCAATATCCTATCTACCCAGCCCAACTCGGGGTCAATCTTGACCGTTGATCAAATTTGATCAACGGTCCAGATCTCTCCCTTCCTTAATTAGACCTAGACGACTACCCATCCCCTTCCTCTCATTTCCCTCTCATTCTCTCCGTTGTTACATCTCTCATCTCTCTCAAAACCCTCTCTGCTAAACCTAGCTCCTCTCACTGGTCGTCGCCTTACCGGTAACCATGTTGGTCTCACCACCACCCCCAGCCTATGGCTCTTCTCCTACACCGGATTGATACTTTCCTGAGGTTTTCAAGGGAACCAGAGGTGGTTCACTTACCTCCCATGATCTCACATGCCGTTCTCCGGCCATCCATGGCCGTCCGAGTAAGATTCTATTATTTCCGGCTAGAACCAGTGGTTTCAAAGCCGTTTCTCCTTCTCTTTGGGTTGTCTCTATAAAACCCTAATTATCATTCTCTGATTTTCATAGATCTATAACAAATCTTGGCTTATTCCGAGCAAATTTTTGTGTTTTCAAAAGGTTTTCCGATTTTCATGAAATGACTCTTCACCTTCTAACTAGGGTTTTCAAACCTCTTTTCAAAAATGATTTCCTTTCATATTTTAAGTATTATCTTATGATTTTTATTATGTTTAAGCTTTATTCGAGCCTTTTCCCTTTGTGTCTGAGTTATTTCGTTAAAAACCCTAAAGTCTTAGCTTTCACCTATGGTTCTGAGTTTGTTTACAACGATGTGTTCATTTGTTCTATTGTGTTCACTATGTTCTCTTGATTATTCTGTGATTTCGTGATTGCTTGTTAGGGTTTCTGGTTTCTATTGCCATGCCTAATTTGTAATTCATCTCTATTCATTGTTTATCGATACCTCTAAATCTTCGCATTTCCTGCTTGTATTATGCTTATTCAGTGATTCATGTCATTGTCCTTTGTAAACCCCTAATTCTGTGTGATTTTACCCTGTTTTAATCACTAGGGTTTCTGACTCTCTCCTATTATGTGTTTACTTTGTATAACCTATGCTAATTCTTAAACCAGTACTATTCCTATTTCGAATCCCTAATTTCCTGTGATTGATTTCCTTTAATTGATTTCCAGTAATAATCTGTACGACCATTTCTTGCTTTATTACTATCCATTGATTCTTACAGTAGTGCTTTAATGAATCTGCCCCCAATTCCCTACTATTTGCTTACTATGTATGAATCTTTCCTTATTTGCTGCATTTCCTTACTTGTAACCTTTTCCTACCGTTGGAGAGTTAACTCCCTTAATTAAGGAAGTACCCATGCTATTCCCAAACTGATTGATTCTGATTCCCTTAATTGATGCATGACTTTGATCTGCACCATATTTACTACTGTTTTCAAAGCTATATACATCCAGACCTCTTATTTTCCAAAAGACAGGAACGGATCTGTTCAACTCCCTCTCTCTCTCTCTTTCACAAATAAAAACTCTCTGCTCTCTCTTCTGTGTTAGCTACTACTATTCGAAGTTAGCCGGCTGCAAGCCAAGGCTAACTATTGTGCATCTCCTATTTTCTGTTTGTGTTACTGCTTTCCTCACTTCAATAGTATGTTCTAATTTAGATTTTAGTCCTTACCAACATGTTTATGACCAGCATGTTTCTGTATACTTAGCACCTGCTTTCTTACGTGAATCTCCATGTGTATGACTGGTACATTAGTTTAATCATAGTCTTAGTTATTTTGGTGTTAATCTAACCGAATACCTTATTGTACTCCTAATCCTCTGGAACCTTAGGATCTTCTGATGGTATGCCTATATGTGTGTCTGCCTGGTACATGTTTTCTCTCACATGCTCTGTATTTGTCCCTCAAATCCCATTATCACTGTTTGTGATTGTTGGACTATCCCTGGTCCTTTGTGTGATGTTGAACTTTTATTCCAATCAAGTTTCCCTCTTCAAAACTGTTTTCTTACTTAAACCCTTTTAAAAATAAAAAGCACTCTCACATATGCTCTTAGAAGTCTAGGTTCTGCCCCTTCTGTGTGAGAATTGCCTTGGGACCCTTGTGCTCCCTCTGAACTTTGACACACAGAGGCTGGCCATTCCACACTGCACTTACTCTTTTGGCTATGAAATCTGGGTGTGAGCACTGCCCGGGATCCCTTGAGGTCCTTGGGGAACTCTGACACACCCGGATTATGAGAAGGTTGTTAAATAATACCTGGCATTGAGGACTTGGAGACTTGAGCCTATTATGTAGGCTCCCTATAGTTAACTTCTTATTTTCCTTCTATTTCAGTTGTGTAATTCGTATTCAATGGCCAGTAATAATTATTTGTAAACAACTCTGGGGTCGGATAGTGAAAATGGGTAGGTGATATGCATGTTGTAGTATAATTAAGGGTAGAGACCATATTTTCTAGGTTTATTATCTCTCTATGCGCAATAGCAACCATGTTTAGGAACACCATGCCATGCATTAGATATCATGCTACTTAGGATTTAAGTGTACTCAACATCTCATCTCCACGCTTAGAATTCCTGCCTGTAGGATAAATAATTACAATAAAATAAGTTGTTATTACGTGATTATGCCTATGTTCTGAAATTTCATTAGAAGTACTGTCTTAGGATAAATAAGTTGTAATCATGCCTCATCATGCCATACACGTAGAGATCCTGTTCTAGGTGAATAACCATTAAAATCTGTCACCTATGTTATTCCTGAAACTGTGCATAATGCTATGATTCTATGTGTATTTAGAAATCCTGGTTAAGTTATTACGCATCATGCTGCATTAGATATCATGCTATAGGATCGTATCTATTTAACTGCATTTAGTCTAAACACAGAACAGTCCCCTGTTCTCAGCAACTGGTAATTAGTCTTTGTACATCTTCACACCTAGAATCGCATGTTACTAGCTAAAACAACTTAGAGTCATTAACCAATCTGAATAACTGTTGCATGTTATCCGACACTTAGGCAAGCCTTAGGTAATTAACTTTAAAAAAAATCAGAACTGTCTTTGTGATCATGTTTAACTGCCAGCATACTTAAAATCAGTAGAAAAGCCTGATTAAGACTTCCTCTATGAGTTATGCAATAATTTGTCTATCACCTAGATACCATGTTTTAGGATTCTGAATTAATATGGACCTTAATTGTGTATGAGACATGTTGCTTATGTGTACTGTGTGTGGAGGAATATTTGAGCCGTTATCTGTTTTCTATGCTTTCCTTTATCTGTAGTCCTATTTGTTTTGTTATCTGTCGCCTTAGAATTTTACCTTTAAAACCTGAGAGTCTGCCTAGTACTTCCTTTTAGGATAGAGGTCCTAATTTCCTCCGGGATTGATAGGAAGGGACGGGTAACAACATGCAATAGAGGTCGAGACCAACACTCGTTTTAATAACCTTACGGGGTGGGAAGGGTAGAATATGGATATGATGACCGGTGCGCTAATACCACGTGTAGCCCCTCTTCGAGGAGTGATTACCGGGTATTACATTGATGTGATCCATATTATTAACCTAGGACACCTTTATAGGCTAGCTCGTAATTCCTTTTTCAAAAGCTAATCTTCTTTACTGTTTTTCTAAACATCTACATGTTTAAAACTTAAATCCCCTATTATTTGAGCCTTTACTTGTTATTTTCTAGTTGTACAAATTCACGAAACCATTTGGCCGGGAACCACACTTGTGGATCCTGAGGGGTGCCTAACACCTTCCACTTAGGATAATTTCAAGCCCTTACCCAAATCTCTAGTTAGAAACTTCGTTATAATTGAACCGCTTAGGTGCCCTAACGCACCGTTAAAATCGTTAGGTGGCGACTATTCAAAATATGCAAACCCCTTTCCCAAAAGGAAAGAGTTGTCCCAACCAATGTCATAAACACGATATTCCGCGAGGAAAAAATGGGGGCGCGACAGCATGGCGATTCTGCTGAGGATTTCCAGACTTTTACTATTTCAAATTGTTTCGTGAATTTGTGCCTTTATTTTAAATACTTGCACCCTTTCCTATTCCCTTTACATGCAATTAATTGTTTACTTAGGGTATTTACTTTTCTTCAAAAACGTAACTGGCATGTCTCTTTGTTTCTTTTTGTAACTGCTTTAATCATTACTACCGTTTTTACCGCTTTCTTTAATGTGCAAATACGTGACACACTTATTGCATAAATCATGCTCAACATTCATACTCCACTCGTGCCAAACAAAATACTATAGCAACGCTTGATGAGTGGTTGCACCCTTCCTATATTATCACCCACTAAATTCGGAAAGGCTTATTTGCGGTAAAACTAGTCGATAAGCGGTGCAGTCGATGGTTCCGTGCCTTTCCCCCCTGAGTTGTCCGCTCAAGGGTACTAGTCTAAAACCCCATAGAAACCTTAATCTGTTGCACTGTTGCATGCATCATGGTCAAACCTTGTCAAGATAAAGTGTCGTCCGCACGATAGCTTTTAAGATATCCTTATCCAAAAAGTCCACCGGGTTTCCCTAAACCCAAACGGACGCCCTCATGTTCTGTGCATTTATTTGGAGAACTAAATGCTTCCTGCTAATTATTGACGATAAATAGTCGAGTCCGGTGGGGGTAAGGGCCTAACTTTATTTGCTTTGGAGAAAAAATGAGGCACGAAGTTCCTAGATTCGGCATGGTCTCCAACATCCACTCAAAACTGTTGAGTTGGTGGGAGGAACTGGACTCTAGCGACAAAGCTATCGTCAGGAAACACTTGGGTAATCTACCGTATCTCCTGGAAATCCAGCCTAACAAAATGATAAAGAGGCTGCTACCCTTTTCTGGGATCGTGAAAGGTCCATGTTCTACTTTGGGAACATCGAAATGGCGCCTTTGATAGAAGAGATAGGAGGGCTGGCTAACCTAGTATGGGAAAATCCGGGGTTGTTGATGCCTGAGAACCGAACAGGCAAAAGTTTCCTCAAAATGATGGGTCTGAAAAAGGATGCGGAATTGGTATGTTTGGAGGATTCGTACATTCCTTTTGACTACTTGTACGAAAGGTATGGCTACAACAAATCATACCGTACCTACCATGACGAGTTTGCTATCACCTCCTTGAGACACGTCCATCGCCGAGTGTTCGTGTTTATGGTTTGCTTTTTGGGTTTGATCGTGTTCCCAATGAAGAAGGAAATGATCCATACCAGGATAGCCATGGTAACTAAGACCATAATGGAAGGGGTAAATGGGCAAATTTCAGCATTGTGCCCATGATCGTTGCAGACATATATCGGGCCTTAGAAAGGTGACAACAATGAGCAAAGCATTTCGAAGGTTGCAATTTATTACTTCAACTCTGGCTCATGAAACATCTCCAAAAAGGCGAATATTGGCAGCATATTTACCGCAGAATGTGGGATGACCATATCACTTTCCATCAACCAAAGCGAATGAATTATATCCCTGACATGTTCGCTCAGCTTGAAAATGCTGAGGGATGGGTTGAGCTTTGCGATAACTTGACAGAAGAACAGGTTCAATGGATGTTTGAATGGTTTCCAACGGATGAGTTCATCATTCAATCCCGAGACGCATCATTTCTGATACTGGTTGGTCTAAGGGGGACATACCCTTACATCCCTCTTCGAGTTATAAGGCGAGCAGGAAGGAAGCAAGTCATCCCTAGGATCGAGAAGATGAGCCATCTTCGAGCTAACTTTCAAAATAATGACAGTCCTCACAAGTGCCAAGCTCAGCACCTGTGGCACTGCAAGGTTATACTTGAGAAGGCACCATCGAGCCAGACAGGTATCACGCCGGTTGTACCCCTTTCTATCTTGGTTGGTTAGAAGAGGATCTGGGTGGTCAGAGAAAGCCGGGGTACGTCCGAGGTTACAGGGTTATAGATTAAAGGGCCGAGGCACAAGTCAAATACAACCAACTGTATAAAGGATTCGGGAAAGTGAGGATGACCACTACAAGATATATGAGTCCAACAAGAAACTGATTGAGGAATGGAAGTACATGGCTATCAGCGCCAACAAGAGGCTGGGGTACTTGGAACGAGGTATAATCGAGCTGGAAGAAAAGTTCATCAAAAGAGTTGAAGATTGTCAAAAGGTTGAGGGAGCTGCAGGGGGATACCTAGCCAGAATCTACCTTTTGCTGGGACTTCGCGAGCTGGGAAAACTATACAAGGAAAGTAAGAATGCCAAGTCTGGGGAAGGTCCTTCTGGGACCAAATAGATAGGAGTGTCTTTATTTTTCTATCAATGTAATAAGGCCAACGGCCATTAGTGACTTTTATTTTTTTCGTCTATCATTTTGGGATTTGTCTATTTTTTTTAATCAATAAAATGAGGCATTTAGCGTTTTAAGTTCTACAAATCAATTTGTCGCTAGGCCTAACTTGGGCACAAAGAGGTTCCCAACTTAGGACACGCTTTCATTTCTGCATTATATGTTTAAGTACCGCAATATTCTTTTCATGATCCTCACTGACTTGGTTACCTTTTGTTTTTATTTTCTCTTACTCCCCTCCCCAAAGGTTAGTTCGTGCATTCTGGCATCATCAGCCTATCGCACCAGATCCAAGGGCCCTCTACCTACTCCTCCTCCTAGTCCTCCTAAGGGCAACGACAAAGGCAAAAGTAAGATGGAAGAGTCTAACGGCAATAGAAAGGAGAATATGATTGAACGGGTAGAGGCTATTGATGGCCGAGGTATTCAGGTCCTACATGAGAACATGTCACCACTTGAATAGAAATTGCTGAAGTTTCAGGAAGAACTCGATCAAGTCCGGAATCTTGCCAATTTGTCATTTTCCCTCAACATCCCCGACGTCAACCTTCCAAATGCTCAAAACCCCGCACCTCCACAAAATATACCAAGACAGCAAAATCATCCCGCACCTCACCATCACACCACTCCCCCAAAGAACCAAACTCTCCCGACGCAGTGCAATGCTTGCCACACCTCATATAACACTCCACTACTCATCCCAGAACCTCAAAACCCCACAAAATACCATTTCCACACCTATAACAATCCCATCTATGTGGAAACCATGATCCACTCCACTCTTCTTATCCCATAGGCGTCCGAGTCTGACGAAAAGTATTTACTTATCAGGAACCTGGCCGAAGAGCTTAAGAAACTGACTAGCCGAGTCCAGGGTATTGAAGGAACCAAGGGATTGAAGGGTTGAATTATGAGGACCTTTGTATCCAACCTGATGTCGAACTGCCCGAGGGGTACAAACCTCCAAAGTTCAAAATGTTTGACGGTACTGGTGATTCGAGAGTCCATTTGAGGACCTATTGCGATAAATTGGTTTGCGTGGGAAAGGAAGAAAGAATCCGCATAAAGCTTTTCATGAGGAGTTTGAAGGGAGACGCACTGTCTTGGTACATCAGCTAAGACCCCAAGAAATGGTTAAACTGGGTAAGAATGTCGTCTGATTTCATGGACAGGTTTAGATTCAACACAGAGAACGCACCGGATGTGTTCTACATTCAAAATTTGAAGAAGAAACCTACAGAAACCTTTCGCGAGTATGCTACTCGCTGGAGGTCCGAAGCCGCTAAAGTCAAACCTGCTCTAGACGAAGAACAGATGAACAAGTTCTTTGTCCGGGCTCAGGACCCGCAGTATTATGAACGGCTAATGATGGTTGAAGGTCACAAGTTCTCTGACATCATCAAATTGGGTGAGCGGATTGAAGAAGGTATTAAAAGCGGTATGGTTACAAATTTTGAAGCTTTGCAAGACACTAACAAGGCTCTAAAGTCTGGTGGTGTGTCTAAGAAGAGAGACGTGGGATCCGTAATGGTTGCACAAAGAGCCAAGTCCCCACTCAAATACAAAACCTATCCAACACCTCCACTCGCATACCATCCAACCCCAAATTACCAAGCTCCACCACCTTCCTACCAAGATGCACCACCCATATATTAACCTGCTTCACCCAGATATCCACAACCCGCTCATGTCTACCACACTTATAATTCCCAGCCATCCCATTACCAATCACCCCCTGCACGCCAAAACTTTCCTAGACCTCGTCCTAATTTTGATCGCCGTCTTCCAAAGCAATACACCGCCATAGTCGAGCCCATTGACAAGTTGTATGAGAAGCTCAAAGTTGTTGGTTATGTCACACCTATCCCTGCTGCCACCCCTGAGAACCCTTCTCAATGAGTTAACACAAACAAATCCTGTGCATACCATTCCGGCATGAAAGGACATACCATCGAAGAATGCCGCTCTCTGAAGGACAAAATACAGGCTCTCATTGACAACAAGATTATTGTGGCAAAAGACCCCACTCCAAACGTCCGCGACAATCCTCTACTAGACCATAAGGGTAGAGGTATCCATATGATTGAAATAGAAGATGATTGGGATCCCGAGGGGTCAATCGGGTTGATCCCAGAAGGCGATGACCCAAAGAAGCCCGCAGTCACTCTCAAACCGATCATAGTACAGATTCATCCATCTGAGACCGCTGAGGCGAATGTGTCTATACCATTTGAGTTCGAAGCAGTGCCAATTGAAGTTGAGTTTGTATCTCCAGCAAATGCACCGACATCATTCGAGATCGCAGTCTTGCCACACCGAACCCACATTCCGTTTGAAGTAAGGATGGATGCACCAATTTCGGTGGCAATGTCAACCACGCCACTCTTATATTCAAATGCTATCCCTTGGGACTACACAGCCGAGGCGATAAGGAAAGGCAAGGTCAGGTCTGAGGAAGCAGTCGCAGCACAGGGTATGACAAGAACTGGTAGAGTATACACCCCTAAACATCTGGCCGAGTCAAGAAAGCAGGCTGCCAACCGGCCTCCCATTATCGAAACAGGTCCCGATGACCTTTGGATAAAGGTACAGGCTAAGGAGTATTCAGTCATCGACCAGCTGAACAAGACATCGGAACAAATATCCATCCTCTCTCTGCTGCAGAATTCAGAAACACACAAAAATGCTTTGTTGGAAGTGTTGAGTGAAGCATATGTGCCAAACAACATCACTAGTGGGGAAATGGCCAATATGGTAGGCCAGGTACTGGAGAGCCATAAAATCACTTTTCATGAGGACGAGTTGCCACCTGAAGAATTGGGGCACAACAAAGCGTTGCACATCACAGTGCAATGTGAAGATCATTTCATCACAAGAATCTTGATCGATGGAGGTTCCGGTCTTAACATATGTCCGTTGATAACACTCAAGAAATTGGGTAAAGGGATACATGAGATAAGGGACGGAGCGATCAATGTGAAAGCCTTCGATGGTTCTCATAGTTCCACCATGGGGGAGATCAGTCTATGTCTGCAGATAGGACCAACTTGGTTCGAAGTGGATTTCCAAGTGATAGATGTGCCAACATCCTATAACTTGTTGTTGGGACGACCCTGGATTCATGATGTTGGGGCCGTAGCATCAATGCTACATCAGGCGGTAAAATTCGAGTGGAACCACCAAGAGGTGATTATTCATGGTAACGGTAGCAACCCCATTTACAGTCGTCAAACTATTCCGGTGATTGACGGAAAAAGGAAGATAGACGGAGGAACTTACAACCACATTGAACGGGTCAATGCTATCGACAAGGACAAGTGGTGGGACAACAAGATTGAGAGAATCCTGAACTAGAGAGGATATGAGCTAGGAAAAGGGCTCGGTAAGAACCTCCAAGGGATCACGAAGCCTATAAAGCTCAAGGAACACGGCACCACTTTCGATTTGGGGTATGAGTACACTTGGCAGGAATTCAACGACTGGTTTCCACCTTGGGGCGGTCCCTATTACCCTTTGGAGCAGCCGATACCTCATCTTGAGATGACTTTCAAGTAGGCTGACACTATTTACAATTCAGACGAGGAAGAAGCACTTGCAGCAATGAAGAGTTTGTTCTTAGAGGACGAAGATATGGATTGATGTGTTGTTCTCGAGGGGGAGGGAGAGGAAGGCCTTCGATACAGACTGTAATCAAAGGGACATATCTCAAGAACTAGTCTAAAAAGACAACCAAAGCCTGATGATCCTCGGGGTAGCAAGGCTAAAACAAGCATTATTTACTGTTTTATTTACTAAATGACTTTCCTTTTCTTGCATTTTTCAATTTCTGCAATAAAGATCTTCAATGTTCAAAACAGTTATTCAATCTGTCAAAGCATCTTCTAAATTTCTCTTACGAATCCGATATTTATTGCTATTATTTTCTCCCATTACTTTATTTATACAACATTACTATTACTTGTCTTGATGAACCGATGACTGTGACATGCAACGAGACAACGCAACAAATAGATATTGATTCAGATGAAGACGACACACCTGACGAGATTGTCAAAGAAGTTGAGAAATTTGAGAACAGACCTAAGTCTAACCTGGATGAGACTGAAGTTATCAACTTGGGGGATTCAGAAAACGTCAAGGAGACTCGCATCAGCATTCATTTGTCACCATCAGAAAAGAAACAATACACAGAGTTCCTAAGAGAGTATGAGGACGTATTTGCATGGTCGTATGATGACATGACTGGTCTAAGTACGTCTATTGTGGCTCACAAACTACCAACCAATCCAATGTGTCCACCAGTGAAACAAAAGCTCAGAAAGTTCAAACCCGACATGAGTTTGAAAATCAAAGAAGAAGTTACCAAGCAGATCAACACCAAAGTTCTCCGGGTAGTGGAGTACCTGACATGGTTAGCCAATATTGTACCCGTGCCAAAGAAGGACGGGAAGGTTAGAGTCTGCGTCGACTACCGGGATCTCAACCGGGTCAGTCCTGAAGGACAACTTCCCCTTGCCAAATATACACATTCTGATTGATAACTGTGCCAAGCATGAATTACAGTCCTTTGTGGATTGCTTCGCTGGATATCACCAGATTTGGATGGATGAGGAAGATGCTGAGAAAATGACGTTCATTATGCCGTGAGGAATGTATTGTTACAACATGATGCCATTTGGCCTAAAGAATGAAAGGGCCACCTACATGAGGGCCATGACCACCATATTCCATGACATGATTCACAAGGAGATCGAGATATACGTGGATGATGTCATTATCAAATCAAAGAAAGCTACTGATCACATGGAGAATTTGGGGAAGTTCTTCAATAGATAGCGAAAATACAATCTGAAACTAAACCCCGCGAAGTGTGCATTCGGGGTTCCTACTGGGAAGTTACTGGGATTTATTGTAAGCCGCCGGGGAATAGAATTGGATCCGTCAAAAGTCAAAGCCATTCAAGAGCTTCCACCGCCAAGGAACAAGAAAGATGTGATGAGTTTCTTGGGGAGGCTTAATTACATCAGCCGGTTTATAGCACAATCTACAGTCATCTGTGATCCCATCTTTAAGATGCTAAAGAAGGACGTTGTGACCGAGTGGACCGATGATTGTCAAAAGGCTTTCGACAGAATCAAGGAATATTTGTCAACACCGCCAGTCCTAGTACCGCCCGAGCCAGGCAGACCTCTGTTACTCTATCTTGCCGTGTTAGATGGATCTTTAGGCTGCGTTCTGGGGGAGCACGATGAAACAGGAAGGAAGGAACAAGCTATTTATTACCTCAGCAAGAAGTTCACTCCATATGAGGCCCGGTATTCTCTATTAAAGCGTACCTGTTGTGCTCTAACTTGGGTCACCCAAAAGCTGAGACATTACTTCTGTGCCTACACAACATATCTCATATCAAGGATGGATTCATTAAAGTACATATTTCAGAAGCCCATACCCACTGGCAAGCTAGCCAAGTGGAAAATCCTGCTGAGCGAATTCGACATTGTTTACATGACTCAGAAGGTGGTTAAAGGACAAGCTCTGGCAGACCATCTTGTTGAGAATCCCGTGGACGGAGGATACGAACCCCTGAAAACATATTTTCCTGATGAAGAGGTATCATTCATAGGAGAAGACATTGCAGAATCCTATGATGGTTGGAGGATGTTCTTCGATGGAGCAGCAAACTTCAAGGGAGTCGGTATTGGAGCAGTCCTAGTATCAGAAATCGGTCAACATTATTCGATATCCGCCAAACTCAGGTTCCCTTGCACCAACATGGCCGAGTATGAAGCCTGCATCTTGGGGCTCAATATGGCCATTGACATGAACGTCCAGGAACTGTTAGTGATCGGTGATTCAGACTTATTGAACATCAGGTACAAGGAGAATGGGCAACAAAGAATTCCAAGATACTGCCGTATCTGCACTACGTACAGGAATTAAGAAAGAAATTCAAAAAGATAGAGTTGAGGCACGTCCCCAGAATCCAGAATGAGTTCGCCGATGCATTAGCTACTTTGTCCTCAATGATCCAGCATCCGGATAAGAATTTCATCGACCCTATTCCCATAAAGGTCCATAATCAGCCAGCTTACTGTGCCCATATCGAAGAAGAAGCAGATGGAAATCCTTGGTTTCATGACATCGATAAGAACTTGGAAAAAGGAGAATACCCCGAGCTCGCAAATTCCACTCAGAAACGCACACTTCGGAGATTGTCCAACAATTTCTTTCACAGTGGAGGAATCATGTATAGGAGGACTCCGGATTTGGGGTTATTAAGGTGTGTTGATGCAAAAGAAGCATCAAAACTGCTGGAAGAAATTCATGCTGGGACCTGTGGCCCACATATGAACGGTTTTGTTTTAGCAAAGAAAATACTTCGAGCTGGTTATTTTTGGATGACTATGGAAACAGACTGCATCCAATATGTTCAGAAATGCCACCGCTGCCACATACATGGGGATATGATAAAGGTGCCTCCAAGTGAGCTCAATGCAACCAGCTCACCATGGTCGTTCGCCGCTTGGGGTATGGACGTTATTGGACCAATTGAGCCTGCCGCTTCCAATGGCCACAGGTTCATTTTGGTCGCCATTGACTACTTCACTAAATGGGTCGAAGCAGCCTCCTACAAAGCAGTTACTAAGAAAGTCGTGGCCGACTTTGTCGCGACCGCATTGCCTGTCGGTTCAGAGTTCCAGAGTCAATCATCACCGACAATGGTTCTAATCTCAACAGTGACTTGATTAAAGCTATGTGTGAAACTTTCAAGATAAAATACAAGAATTCCACAGCGTATAGACCTCAGATGAATGTATCGGTAGAGGCCGCTAACAAAAACATCAAGAAGATACTAAGAAAGATGATAGAGAGGCACAAGCAGTGGCATGAAAAGTTATCATTCGCTTTACTGGGATACCGCACCACTGTCTGCACATCAACATGGGCAACTCCCTATATGCTAGTTTATGGTACAGAGGTTGTAATTCCTGCCGAAGTGGAGATTCCATCTCTAAGAATTATACAAGAATTCAAGCTCAGCGATGCAGAGCGGGTAAGAAGTCATTATAAGTAATTATCCCTCATAGACGAGAAGAGAATGAATGCAGTATGTCATGGTCAACTATATCATGACAGAATGGCCAGGGCCTTCAACAAGAAAGTCAAGTCGAGACGATTCACACCAGGGAAACTGGTGTTAAAGAAAATCTTTCCACATCAAGATGAAGCCAAGGGGAAGTTCTCTCCCAACTGGAAAGGTCCGTACATGGTTCATAGAGTGCTGACAGGAGGAGCACTCATACTTGCAGAAATGGACGGAGAAGTTTGGCCGAAACCGATCAATTCAGATGCAGTCAAGCACTACTATGTGTAATATTTATGCTTTCTCAATGATGTGATTGAACTACGCCTAACCTGATTCCTGTTTAAGAAGGGATACATAGGCAGCCCTATGGGTTCGGTCACAATTCAATAAAAAATTATTTTTCCCTGCAATTGGAAACTGGGGCATAATTTTGAGGAGGGCCCTCAAAATTCCGAAGCGAGTAGCAGTCCACAAGCATTCACCCAGCCAATTGGGGTAGAATTTTGAGGAAGACCCTCAAAATTCCGAAGCAATTTCAGCCAATCGCCGCGCGAGCAGCAGTCAGAGGTGTCCACCCAGCAAACTGGGGAAGAATTTTGAGGAGGACCCTCAAAATTCCGCAGCAGGAGAGGTTGCAATGTCTCGAGCCGTGTCATGTCATCGGTTTATCTAAAACTATTTTAGATTATATATTATATCTTACAAAAATCATGCATATTTATTTATTCTGAAGCAGCTTGTTTAGCGGACGCTACCCCAATGACGCAAACAATATCATCATGATCAAGAAAACGATCCAAGCAGGGCCAGCAGGAATGCGAACTAACCTTTCCCTTTTACGAAACTCACGATCTTTCTTTAGATGCAGGCACAAAATTGCAAAAGCCCAAAACATATTATCTGCTCAAAAGGACAGACATCGTTCCTCAAACTCGCCATGCCAACACTTATTATCAGCACAAAAAATGCTTCATTATCAGAATGCTCTACCGCAATTTAACACCAGCTAAGAATTTCTGTTGTCCTTCCTTAAATATTGCATAAGGCTACCTTTCTGCCTTCCGAGACTAAACGATGTCTCCATCTGCATTCGCATATTGCATAAGGCTACCTTTTGGCATTCCGAGACTAAACGATGTCTCCATCTTCATTTCCATATTGAATAAGTCTACCTTTCTGCCTTCCGAGACAAAACGATGTCTCCATCTGCATTCGCATATTGCATAAGGCTACCTTTCTGCCTTCCGAGACTAAACGTTGTCTCTATCTGCATTCGCATATTGCATAAGACTGCCTTTCTGCCTTCCGAGACTAAACGTTGTCTCCATCTCCATTCGCATATTGCATAAGGCTACCTTTCTGCCTTCCGAGGCCAAACAATGTCTCCATTTGCATTCGCACATTGCATAAGGCTACCTTTTTGCCTTCCTAGAATAAACGATGTCTCCATCTGCATTCGTATATTGCATAAGCTACCTTTCTGCCTTCCGAGACTAAACGTTGTCTCCATCTTCATTCGCATGTTGCATAAGGCTACCTTTCTACCTTCCGAGACTAAACGTTGTCTCCATTTACTTCTCAAAAAGCAACCAATGCCTCTAGCATTATTTACTGCGCTTTTCTTTTGGACTAAGCTCTGCCCCTTTAATTCGCAAGGCTAAGCTCTGCCTTGTCAGCATCATACTATTGCATCTTCATGGGCTGAAATATCGCCAACTTATCCAAAGGCGTCATCGTTCGGAGGCACCATCTTCATGGCCCGAGAACACCATGTCATGGCCTGAGGATCTCTTTTATCAGTTTGCATATCATTATTCAAAGGCGTCATGGTTCGGAGGCACCATCTCCATGGCCCGAGAACGTCATTTCATGGCATGCGAATCCTGCATCAAGAAATTCATGGCCCAGGACATCATGGTCTAAAGACGTCATCCTTAACCGTCCAAAGACAGCATTCATAGTCCAACGGGAACTTGCACCATGTTTAAATTACACACGATATGTTTGTATTACTCATTTGCAGGTAACCGGAAAGCAACAGCCATCATGGCAAGCGCGGTCCCATCCCACTTCTCCTAACTACCTCGTAAGCCGCTTGTTCACCCAACCTTGCACTTTGCGTCCACCCTTATAAAAATTCATCGGAATACTTCACCGGTGGTTCCTGAACTACATACGACCTGATTCCTGTAAAACCAGGAATATGTAGGCAGCTCAGAAACTAGAGTGCGGCCCGAACCTTTCAAGCTATTTCCACTCGGTCAAATCGGCCATCATATCTTTACCCGACAACTCTTCCATCCTTCCCGGGTAAAGAGGGGCAGCTGTTGATACCCAATTTTTCCTCAAAACTATTTTTTAAACTTGCATATATACCTTCAAAATCAATTTTTGTAATAATTGGTATTTTTTCATAATTTTCTATATTTTTATCAATTTATTTTCTAATTTATTCAGTACTTTACATCCAATAATTATTCATAAATTGCATTACAAATAATTTTAAAATATTTTTTAGCTCAATATAGTATTTTTTAATCCTATTAGGATTTAGTTATTTCGTAAATTAGCCAATGTGGCATTATTTGGCTATAATTACAATAATTTTGTAATTATAGCCTAATTGTACATTTTATGCCATTTTAATTCAATAGTTAGTCATTTTATATTTTAAATATTAGTTAATTACCTTAAATCCACCTATTTAGTCTTAATTTCATTTTACACAATTATTAGCTATTTTATTAATTATTTTATCTATTTTTATGGGTATTTAACAAATAGCCATTCTTATTTAAATTGTAGCCTAATTAAACCTGGTCCCTAACCTAATTAAATAACCCATCAGAACCCCAAGACCAATATCCTATCTACCCGACCTAACTCGGAGTCAGTCTTGACCATTAATCAAATTTGATCAACGGTCCAAATCTCTCCCTTCCTTAATTAAACCTGGACGACTACCCCACCCCCATTCCTCTCATTTCCCTCTCATTCTCTCCGCTGTTACATCTATCATCTCTCTCAAAAACCTCTTTGCTAAACCTAGCTCCTCTCACTGGCCGTCTCCTTGCCGGTAACCATGATGGTCTCACCACCACCCCCAGCCTATGGCTCTCCTCCTACACCGGATTGATGATGTCCTGAGGTTTTCAAGGGAACCAGAGGCGATTCACTTACCTCCCATGATCTCACATGCCGTCTCCGCCATCCATGGCTGTCCGAGTAAGATTCAATTATTTCCGGCTAGAACCAGTGGTTTCAAAGCCGTTTCTCCTTCTCTTTGGGTTGTCTCTATGAAACCCTAACTATCAGTCTCTGATTTTCATAGATCTATAACAGATCTTGGCTTATTCCGAGCTATTTTTTGTGTTTTCACAAGGTTTTCCGATTTTTATGAAATGACTCTTCACCTTCTAACTAGGGTTTTCAAACCTCTTTTCAAAAATGATTTCCCTTCATATTTTAAGTGTTATCTTATGATTTTTATTATGAGTAATCTTTATTCGAGCCCTTTCCCTTTGTGTCTGAGTTATTTCGTTAAAAATCCTAAAGTCTTAGCTTTCACCTATGGCTCTGAGTTTGTTTACAACGATGTGTTCATTTGTTCTATTGTGCTCACTCTGTTCTCTTGATTATTCTGTGATTTCGTGATTGCTTGTTAGGGTTTCTGGTTGCTATTTCCATGCCTAATCTGTAATTCATCTCTATTCATTGTTTATCGATACCTCTAAATCATCGCCTTTCCTGCTTGTATTATGCTTATTCAGTGATTCATGTCATTGTCCTTTGTAAACCCCTAATTTCGTGTGATTTTACCCTGTTTTAATCACTAGGGTTTCTGACTCTCTCCTATTATGTGTTTACTTTGTATAACCTATGCTAATTCTTAAACCAGTACTACTCCTATTTCGAATCCCTAATTTTCTGTGATTGATTTCTGTTGGTTGATTTCCCAATGCACACGCAAGTGTACGTGGTTGACAAGTAATATAGGATTTTAAGTCCAGATATCGTACCCACAGGGACTTGTGATTAACTATCAACTAAACTAAACTCAAACAAATATTTTACTAAAATTAATCTAAAATAGTAAATTAAG